>PVHY01004764.1:0-45132 GCA_004024945.1 Uropsilus gracilis | reverse complement strand
GAAAAATCCACATTAGAGTAAATCATAGGCCACTGCAGACATTCTCATGTCATGGAGTTTCCCTCCAGGTGGGTCACCCACCTGTGCAGGTTTTATGCTTGTGCTTGTGTGCCATCAGTCAATTTCTAAAGCGTTTTTTTTTTTTTTTCAATTTTTGAGCCTTTCTTGTTGATAATAAACAGTATATGGTGGGGGTGGGGGAGCATCTGTGTTCACACACTCACTGACTGTCACCAACTCTGATAGGAGGGAACAAGGAGAGCACCACCGATGCACTGGCTGCCCTCATCGTGACCTCCAACTGGAGGCTAGATTCGTTTCAGTTGGTTTTATATTTTATATCATGGGATCATAAAACATAGTTTCTTTCATAACTGACTTTTTTCTTACCATTCTATTTTGAAGCTTATCCATATTATAATATTAACAGTAAATTATTCATTCTCATTGCTACATGCTATTTCAATCTGTGTCTATAACCCAACTGATATGAATAACTCAGGAGAATATAAGTCATAAAACACTCCATATCTTTGAACTATATTGTTTTCATTTAAAACACTTTTCAGTTATTTAATTTTCAAGCTTTATCAAAATATAATTGCTCAATAAAAGGTAGAGGTATATAGCCTGATGATCTGATTTGGGAATACATTGGGTCATAAATAATATAACCAAGTTAATTTACACATCAATTATCTGTTACCTTTTTTTTTCCTTCTCCTTTTCAGGATGCAAACAGTGCATGTTTGCACTGTTTCTACTTCTAGCTACTCTCAGTGGCACCACTACATCTATTAGGACATTGTTGTTGAAAGACATACGCACCTGTTTTGTAGGATGTGGGGGTCTCCCTTGGAGTAGAGGAGCTGAATGCTGCCTGCTATGAAATGCCGGTTCCCGAGACACCACACAGGACAATCCAGAGTGCTTTGTCCACTTTACATTTCACTGAATATTATGTAAGCCTTCAGTCTGCATCATGGCTTGGACTTTCATCCAGCCCCTCCCTATTTTCAACCCTTTTACATGCTCCTCAGCATCACGTGCACACGCTCCTGCACAATCGAGTGTCTGTCTTCTCCATTACAGCCCCTGGAGCCCATTGAACATTTCTGTGTGTTGTCAGATCAACATGGAGAGAGCTGGGGGCAGCATTTCCTGTGGACTCCAACTCCTTGAAAGCCTGAGTGAAAGGAGTTTTCCTTGAGGATGGTGTTTGTTTTTATCATTGGTTCATATGGAGCTTTCACAAGTTACTCTGGTGTTTTGAAATGATCCTGTTTAGAACACCTCAGTCTGCTCTTCTAAAGGTATTTAGAATTATCATTTAAGGATCTCAGAATAATTACCCACATGGCTTTAGTGCAGGGTCTTAGTTGGCCAATGCATCTGCTCCCAGCCTTAAGATGTCCCATTGCAAATATTATTTAGAAAAACAGTAATTTTCTGAAGAACTTGGAACATGGAAGTCTCAGTCTTATAGCAACTCCATTATATATGTGTGTGACCTTAAAATGCGATATTTCAACCTCAGTTTCTTAATATTTTTGGCAAAAATGTTAGTATCCATTTGGACTAGGTCACAGGGATCTTAGAATAACCATGACAACAGCAAATAGAAGATAATTTGATTTACACATCAAAAGCAATAAGAATTGCATCCTGGGGGAGGTGCAGGAGGAAGATGAAGGTGGCCACTGTTACACGCCAGTGCTCATCCTCACAGCACATGTGCCGGGTAATAGGCATGTCCTAGGCCCCCCAAACAAGCAACCTGGATCTGAAGGATTCCCCAGAATTGCAGACTTCTATATGAGAGGGGGGACTGTGAACCGTGGATGAGGATGTTTTGGAAGGTGTCCTGGCGCATCATGACCACACTGTAGTTAATAATGAGCAATAAAATGCCATGATCTTTACAATTGGAGAATATATTTTCATGTAACTTCTGGTTCAGGTAAAATATAATAGAAAATGATAAATACCTCGCACTAAAGTGCAATTAAACTACTGCATCTCAACGTTCACGAGATATAGCCAGCAGCAATTAAGTATTAAATTTTAGCTTTAATTATACATAGTAGATAGGAAACAAGGAATAAAAAATAATCAGAAGTTGTCTATCAGAAGCTGTGGGGAAATATTAAAGACGTGAAGAAACTATAAGCTGGAGATACTGTTTGCAAATGATGTTTCTAAAAAAGAATGTACATACATGTAACTTACATATCCACATGTGACAGAGCTGCAGTCAGCACAACATCCAGAGAACTCACAATTCATTACTAAAAGGACAAACAGCCCGATTCAATTTGGAAAACACCATGAGTATTCATTGTGCATGGAGGACATGTGAGAACCTGGACTGAGCACACGGCACACATGTCCACTTGTCATGGCAGCCCCACCTTCAGACAGAGAAGTGTCCTGGCGTCACCAGGCCTCCTCAGCCCCTCCATGCCCCTCCCCTCCTCCACCCCAGTCAGTCACCCACTTTTGTCCTGAGTACAAATGCCTGCATCCCCTGACAGGAATGTGAGTGATAAACCTAGGTCAGAACGAGATGTCAGACCTTCTTGGACAAGGAGCTAGTAGAGACAGAAAGGATGTCACTATGGCAATGACATCACACCCACCGCCCCTTTGGCAACAAGGTGACTTGTTGACTCTAAGTGCCAGAGATTACAATGCAATTTAGAAAGAGGTTTAAATGATCAAGTTACATATTAATGACATTATTGTTGCGTATCATTGAGTTCAGTGTTTCCATTAATGGCTTGACTCACCTGAATGGCCCTGGAGACAGTTTTCTAAAATCACACAAAGGACCTTCTGTAACAGCCCTGCAATTTGCAGGAAATGGTATAAACTGCAACATGTTCTTTCATCAAAATTCATTTAGAATTTCAGGATGAAACTGGGCATTAAAGCCATTGAGGCCATTGAGTTGGGGCCCTTCTTGGTAAGGCCTGTGAGACAGAGCAGGTCACACCCCATGGAGCTGCCAGGAAAGGTGGCAAACATGTGCGTCTGGAGTGGAGCCGGTCATACCTCCTGCCCACAGAGTGTCCCTCACTGCTCATTCCCATCAATTCTACACACTTCTTACAAGAACAGTGTCTGCCAGAAACAGTTTTAGATGTTCTCCTGGTTCAGTAGTTGCAGTTCCAGTGCTATGGTTCAGTTACTGGAAAGTGCCCTAAAGGGAAGAAGAAGCAGTGGAGATAGAACGAATGCCTGCTGGAAAGACCAGGATATGGGTCTGAAGTGACAATAGTCTTGAGATCACTGAGTAAAGAGGCACATTTGGTGCACATCCTTCACCCCTTGGAACCCTACCATAGCAGTGATCTGTTCTAGAAGAGTTTTGATAGAATGAGGAGTCCTCCTAGCTCTCCTGCACTCTTCACTTGGGCATCTTCCCTATCACTAAAAGTCCCTTGTCACTGCCAGCTCTGCTGTGTACGCCTGTCTCTCTGCTGCTGGTGCCCACCTGCACCTCCATCAACTTGTTCCCTACCCGGGATGCTCTTCTCCTGTATAGCTGAGAGAAAAATGGGGTAAAGGCTATATTTCCATTCCTAGATTTTTCCTTAAAACTCTTTAGACATACAGAGTAATATGAACTTATATGTATTTACCAAAAGGCCAAAGGTTCATCACAAGACATTTCTTTACATTCTTTGGGAGTCTGTGTAGTAAAACTTCATCTGTTTCTGCTGCTATAAACCGAATAAATTCGTATCTCAATTTATTAAGATATTTGAAGAAATGAAAAATGGGAGAAAAGAGAAGTTCCTTCCCACATCCTGGTTCTTCACAGATCAACAATGTACCTTTACTACTTCTGTCCTCACAACACAGATCTTTTCCTTTCTGGTCCTGGTGACCAACAACCTGGAAACAGTCTTTCGGAGATAAAATCCAGGCCTCAGCTAGGCAGGCTCATTTTGAAAGCTCCAGGAGAGAACTGTGTCTTGCCTCTTCTAGCACCTAGAAGCTGCCAACATTCCTTGTCCTGTGGCTCCATCACTCCAGCCTCTGCTGCCATTGTTGTGTTGCCTTTTCCTCCCATGACCTGCGATAGTTTATAGTGTTTATAGAAATGATAATATTGTCATGACAAACAGTAGAAGCACTTTGCTTTTGAATTCTGAAAAGAGATCAAAATTAGATAACATTTTAAAATATTTGATGTTATAGTAGAATCCCCTCCATACTAGAATCCCCTAGGCTAACAATATTGGCCCTGAATTATATCCTCTTCTGTGATTAACTCTTAACTCTCTCCAACTGCATTCGCGGGCACCTGGAAACCTGATTGTTACCTCATAACATTCTCTGTACCTACAGAGTGAAGGGTGGCTTCAGGAATGTACATCTACTGACTGCAGAAGGGAACAGCCTTACAGAGGATGATAACCCATCTCCTGGAGGAGTCAAAGCTGGGCTAGGATAGGAAGTGTGAGTGTCAACTCACCCAGTCGTGCAGTCCTCACAAGACCAGGAACTGAGGGAGCCGGGGAGGGGCACCACTGTGCTGCCAGTTCACACTCCTGAGGGGGCTCCCACCAGTATGGCCTGGGTCAGCAAAAGAAAATCACACTTACACGTGGTACTGTGACCAGAGAAGGTGGCGGCTGTTCTGTTTTCTGCAGCGTTACTCACCATTTCCTTCCCCCTGTCATCCTTGACTTCCTATTCCCTCTCTTCAAAACCCAGCCTTTGCCTGAAGAGTTCCTGGATTTGTAGCCAGTCCAAAGCTTGGGTGGTAGCAGGGAAGCTGCTTAGAAGAAGGGAAATCAGGCACCTGCTGAAGGGTGCCCAGGTCTGCAGAAGGGAGGCAGGACAAGGAAAAAGCCCACCCTCAAGGTCCACTGGCCTCTGTGCAAGATGCCTTTGGGGGTCCTCCAGCAGGCACTGTAGAAAGAGGGGAATGGTTTCCTTTGCTACCCACATCATGCACTTGTCAGAGCTGACCCAAAGGTGAGGATGGTTAGCTGAGAGGAGTTGAGCAGAGGGCACCTCTGTTCATTAGAATAGTGAGGTGGCCATTACGAGCTTTGTACTGGAGGGAACTAAGAAGTGGGCAACTGGATAAACTCACTCACTTATTGTTTAAGAGGAGGAGCACACTGTAAAGCAACCATGTGACATCAGGGCACATGTTGTGGATGACAAATGTGACTGAAATGTTTTTCTAAGTCCCAGGATAGCCTCGCTCATCAGACACAGACCTGGACGTGCTTAGCCAAACCCTGAAAGACATGCCAGAGGCAGATATGTCGCTCTCTAGGCAGAATATTCAGATGTAGCGGTTCATGAAATCAGTCACTGTGAAGCAGTTCTAGGTGAGCGGCTGTGAGGGGCCCACCTGGGAATGACAGTGGACTCCTGTTGTGAAAAACGCAGCAGCCACCCAACTCTGGTTGCAGACGTGACCCCAGAGTGTGAAACCACAAGGGCAGAACAATCACATTGTCAAAAACAATACCCCCATATTAAGGCAAAACTGAGGCCAAATGTTGTAAAACAGGAAGCAGACACCCCTCAGCTGCATCCTGAACCTAGAGACAGAGCCTGGAGAAGAAACTGAAAGTTTCAAATGACGAAGGTCATAATAGGACCTGAAATAACACAGCTGGAGAGAGTTCAAGAGATGACCTTTTGCCTGAGCTAGAAGCTACATAACTGAGTCTTTTCAACACCTTCATAGAAATAAGTCCAAATCTAGCTTTGTGGTCTTAAGTCTTTATAAATTGAGGTTTGAATTTATCTAGTTCACAGCAACAGAGAGTATTATGAGTTCTACAGCACAGACTTCCACAACACAGAATTTAGTCATTCTGTGTGGGTATCCAGAGAAAATAAGGAAAAAAATCTAGAAACTAGAAAAGAAAATATAGCCTTTTCCTCATTCATCTCTCAACTATATAAAAGGAGAATATCCTGGGTGTGTAACAGGCTCATGGAGGTGCAGGTGGGGACCAGCAGCAAAGAGACAGGTGTTCACAGCAGAGCTGGAAGTGACAAGACACTCTTAGTGATGAGGACGCCCAAGGGAACAGTGTGAGAGAGCTAGGAGGTCACTTCATTCTATTAAAACTCTTCTAGAGCAGACCCTTTTAAGGCTGTGGCTTAAGGATGAGATAGATGTGTCAGATGTACCTCCCTGCTCAATGACATTAATGCTGTCACCTTTCCAGACCTGAATTCTATTACTTCTAACATGACTGTATTCTATCTCAGCTGCCACCCTCTTCCTCTTAGGGCACTTCCCAGCAACGGGAGCATCATACCCAGAGAACAGTTAGTTAGCTGATGGAGGAAAAACAAAGTAGCTTCTGGCAAACACTGCTCACTCACGGAATATGAAAAATGAATGGAAATGGGCAATGGTGGAGAGAGTTGGGGCAACAGGTGTGGTCCCGCTCTACTCTAGACTCCCAGGTAAGCAGCCTGTCACAGCAACCCTTGGGGCATGACATGCCCCCACAGCACAGGCCCTGGAGAGAAGAGCCTTCCCTTGGCTCACTTCTCTGCTGACATCGTCTTGAAGTTCTTAATGATTTTTCAACAAAGGACCTGACATTCTCATTTTCTGCCTGAAAATTACATGGCCAATCAGCCAGAAAACCATCTCCATGGGCCCATCCAGGGGACCTGTCTTTAATAATAATAATTGTCTCAATGATATGGAACAGTAGTGTAGCCCTTAGTACATAACTTCTTAAACATGATGCTTCCCTTCCTGGATAGTCACCCCATGTCCACTACTTCCTGACACCCAGATCTTCTCATTGTCTCCCCTCAAGCTGAGCAATGACCACTCTGGTTCTCAAATGCCTGGTTCCCAAATATAGTGAGCCAAAGCATAGAATCAAAACCATGTAGTATTTATATAACACAGCAAACAACTGGTCAATCGCCAAAGCTTTAACAAGTTGCCTCTCACCTCCAGAAATTTACAGAGCAGGTTGCAACTGCCCCTGCATGAACACAGGAAGTGTGTCTCTGTCAGGACCTGGGGCAGCAAGGGCAGGAAGAAGGAACCTTGAGTCTGGAGCCCAGTGCTTGGCTAGAGTCAAGTCATATGCATCTCTGAGCTTACAAGTGTCATAAGACATGTTTTCCAGGCCTCATCTTGCTCCTCTTGCCCTGGTTCCCAAAGCTTTAGACCTCTGTGCTTTGTACTTGAGCACTGCTAATTTTGAAAGCAGAACTTGAGACCTTCCTGAAAGATCATACTGAAAAACCCTCATCCTACAATCACCAAGAAGGACCCCAAGCTTTCAATAGGGAAACACCAGGTCATGACCTTACTTGCTTCTTCCCCAAAATTCTTTAGTGGTCAAACTCTGTGCCTGGCTTTCTGTGTAAGAGTCTGGTTCTTAAGTTAGGCCTTGTGAATCTGCCACTCTGACCCCAGAAAACAAAGAAAGCTTTGGATGTGTTGGTGAGTGAATAGAAATGTATAGAAAAAGGCATCTGGAAAACAAAAGCAAAACCTGACAAATTACAGGACTATATTTTGTCTTCTAAAAGTAACACTTCCTTTACTGGCAGTACCCAATCTGAACTTCCTGGCGCATAGGTTCCTGAAGTTGTAAGTCCCTTTCCCTCACAGTTAAGGTGAGAACACTTTAACTCAACAGGTTACTTGGCGATAACTTGAAAACTCATCCACTCTTTAAAAAGAAAGTGACCTGGTTGAGAAAGAACAGAGCGATCGTACTGTGTGGGCAGTCGGACTCTGCATGTGTGCATGGGGCATGGGTTCTGGGTTCTGGCTGAGAAAGTTCTGGGCTCTGTGTCAGCAGCACAGCAGGGAGCATGATGTCTAGCAGTGAGGTGCAGGGGAGGGGGGCAAGGGACCTGACCAGCACCATAGCTGTGTCCCTCCCATTCACTGGGTGGGGTGGTGATGGGGAGCTAAGGCTCTCAGGGGATCCCAGGTTTTCAGTGACAGAGGGTCTAGAATTCTGTGTGTTGAGCTCTGTCCAGAATTTCCCAGGGAAAAACTGTGTCCTAAGTATGACATGGGTGAGGATCACTCCCTAGAAAAACAAGGTATATGACCTTTCCTCCTGCTCCCCTAAGTCCAGGCCTGCTCCCAGTTCACCTTCTGGAAAGTGTGGGTTATTTGCCCACCCTGCCCTAATCAGTCTCTGATTTCATATAAGTGACATTTGGGATCAGGGGTCTGAGGAGAGGCCAGGAGGAGGTGGGAGTGGGAGTGGTCCATGTGAATATGAGGTCACAGGGACTGAAATAGGTCCCCCTCTTCCCAGCATGTGTAGTAGAGTGGGGGCAGGGACACTTTCCTCACCATCTTAAAGTCACAATCATTTCGTTTTAAGAACTAGAAACATAAAATGAACTTCCCTAAAGACTACTTTGTTGGAGTGAGATAATTATGAAATACATTTAGTGGGGGCTGAGTATGCACTATATACCGTCATCTACACATACAGGTTACACTTTTTATTATGGAAAATTTTTAAATGTTACTCAAAGTTAAAGAGACTAATATAGTTTCAGTTTTACTCATCACCATAGCCTAAGTCCCCTTTGTCTCATCCTTCTCCTCCTCTGTCACCTCAGTGACCTCCCTCAAGGTGTTACTGCATCTGCTGGAGTACAAAGGTTACTTGGTATGGAACTGTCTGCTACACAAATGTCCAGGATTTGTTTCGGTAATCCCAACTTGCTTGATGATATATGACTCTTCCAAATCCCTTCCTGTTGTTGAGAATGGCCGCATTGTGTCTTCTCTTGTGGGGGAGAAGTGTCCCTGGCATCTCTCATCCTCTAGACCCAATGGTGCAGCCAAAGGGCACCCTCACCCCCCTTGCAGCATTATGAATAGTGCCACCATGAACGCTGCACAAAAATGCCTGGGGTTTTACTTCATGTTCACTGGCTGTGTGTCCACGAGTGGATGGTTGGGTCATGCCATGCTTCCACTGGTGGGTTTCTAAAGGAAATCAGACTGCTTTTCTGACTGGCTACACCTGTTTGCATACCCAAGATCAGCAGAATAGGTCCTCAGTAAGAGAAGGACTCCACTGCAATAGGGACCCATTTATGCCAATCTCATTCCGTTGTTGCATGCAGTGTGCAGGGAGTGATCTCACACCTATATATTCTGTATGTTTGTCAGCTTAGTTTAGGATAAATCCTACAACAGGAGTTATAATCTACAGTACATGTACACAAGCTTTGGAAGAACATCGAGAACTTTTCTTCTGGTTTAGGAACATCTCCCCAGCCCCGCCAGCCATCTTAGGGCGAGGGTCTGACATCCCCCATAACTATGCTGACTGTCTCTGCCTGCAAACCTTCAGATTTTTGCTAAACCTGTAGGTGAGAAATAGCGCTTCTGTGCAGTTGCAATTTAATAATTGAGTTATTTTATGTATTATGATTTGATCATGTGTTATGAGTTAGTGTCTTTCATATATATTTAAGGGTCATTTACACTTCCTTTTTGTTTGAATGCTTATTCATATCCCTTGTTCCGTTTTCTTTTTTCTTTCTCTACTTTTATAATTTTTTGTGTATGAATTGGAAAAATGTTTCCCCCAGTTGACATTTGTGTTATGTAGTTTCTTGTGTGCTTGTATTTGTCTCACATATTATAGTTCTTTATGTAACAAAAAGTCAGCGACGTCTACCTTACTCTCTTTCAAATCTTAGAACTTTCCCCTCACCCCCATATCACAAAGAGCACATCCATGTCCCTTCTACTATTTATACGGATTAATTATTTTTGACATTTCAACTCTAATCAGTTTGCAAAAGGCACATCCTGAGGACATGGAGGCAGTTTTGTCATTTTTTAACTGCGCATGAAGCTGCTCCGTGCATATGATGAGAGCTTCCTCTGTTCCCCATTGTGAATATAGACTTACTGAAAGGAGCGAAACCAAAAATAACTGAAATATACATGAGCATAGTGAGGCCCATTTGCTCTACTTCTGAGTTCACTGTTTTTCTTCAGGGTTCCATACTCTGCCTTCATCACAGCAACTAGCACGGTGTAAACCTGCTGATCTTCCCCCAGTCTTCTTGATTCTTCAAGCTAATTTATTTTTATCTTCAAATCCTTTATATTTGACTATTTTAGAAGAAGGAAAAATCAGTGATTACAAAACTTTGAAAATTATATACAATTACAATAGAAAAAAATCTTTTATGAAGCTTGAATCAGTATGTTACATGCTTATCTTCTCTGCTTCTTGGAAATGCTCCTGCTAACATACTGATGAGAAATGACATTAAAAAATCATTTTACTCACACTGCACCTGCCTAGTATTCTGAAATAATTCACACTCTTGGTGTATTATTACTCTTTTAGCCTAATAATTTACTTAGGATTTGGTATCAACATTCATGGAGAAACATATTGGCAATTTTATTACTGAAATCTTAGCTTAAAGAGTGAAAATTATATAGTCTTACAAAAAGAATAAAAGTTTTCCTTCTTTTCCTTATGGATCAGGAATAAAGTAGCACTTAGGATGAGATCAGATCTCAAAGATTTAGGAGTTCCCTATAGCAGCCTGGTGTTCCTCTTTGGGAAAACTCTTAAGTAACTTGATCACTTCTTCCATAATGAAGGAACTGCTTCATCTTTCAGTCATCCAGGATAAATATGACCCAGAGCAGATATTCAGGATAGGGAAGAAAGAAGAAAGAGGGTTGTGGATGGTCTTCACAACCTACGCTGGTCCTCTCCCCTCTTCTTGTCCTCAAGGCCTGGAATGTGTCCACCTTCCAGAACCTTGTGTGACAGGACAGTGAGCTGAGGACTGTGCTTGTGGGAAGAACTGGAAGTGGTAAAGATGCCACCGGAAACACCCTCTTGGGGAAAAAATTATTTGAATCTAAACTTGCTGACCATGCTAGGCAGCATCTGGGGAATGGCTGACACCCTGGGGCTCTTTGACAACTAGGAGATCCTGGACACCACCTGTAGGGAGATCAGCAGGTACGTCCTGGAGTCCTCCCCGGAGCCTCATGTCATCGTCCTGGCACTGCAGCTGGGCTGCTACAGGGAGGAGAACACTTTGGTGTTAATCAAAAACATCTTCAGAAAGTGCACCATGAAGCACTTGATCATCTTGTTTGCTTGCAGGGATGATCTGGGAGATGAAAACCTATGTGAGTTTCTAAAAGGAGCTCATGTAAATTTAAAAGCTATCGTTAAAGAATGTGGGAATCACTTTCAACAACGGAGCAGGGAGGCTGAGAAGGAGACTCAAGTGCAGGAGCTGGTGCAGTTGACAGAGAAAATGGTCCAAAAACACAAAGGAGCTTGCTTTTCAGATGTTATAATGTTATATACAAGGACATAGAGGAAAAGTTAAAAGGAAAAGAGAGAACTTGAAGAAAATCTACAGTGACCAATTAAATAGTGAAATTAAACTGGTAGAAGAGGAAGATGCTGTTAAATCATCAGAAGAAAGGGAAAGGAAATTTCAGTGCTCCAGACACAATACAAAGAGTAAATAAAAAACATAGAAGAAGCAGCTAGGGGTAATCTGTTTCAAGATATTGTGAATGCTGCTAAGAAAATGCTTTTGAAAATATGGGATATGTTTTGGTAATAATGTCAACTGCAGCATTTTTTTTAATATAAAATGATGTTCTAATGTGGGACCTGGTGTTCTCCACTAAAGCTTAACAATATCTTTTGTCTTACTTATTGTTACACTCAGACCCCACTACTCCTTGATTAACTTGTGGGGTCTGTGCCACTACCTTGAAGTTAATGTTGCCTTTGCAGCTCTTTCAATATATAGCAAGCAGGACCGCCCCTCCCCCACCCCTTAGACGTTCACGTCATGTCAGTTTATGCCTCAGGACCGCTCAGGTAGATAAAGATTCTACCACTTGCTCCCTTGGATGCTTGTCCTTGGACTTGACCACCATGTTGTGAGGAGCTCAAGGGGCAACCAAGAGCTCCCAAGGACAGGACTTCAAGTCACTGATCTAGCATTTACAACACAGGTGAGGCAACATGGGAGTGGATTCTCCAGCTGGCCATGGAACTCCCCCACCCCCTGTGACGCTGCAGGAGCCACAATGAGTCCTCTTATGCCCCCAAACCCTCCATCCCTATCAAACCGGTCCCAAAGTTTGCAGATTTGGAATAAAAATAAATGACTGTTCTTTTAGACCGTTAGGTTTGGGGTCGGTTTGTTAGGCATCTCTGTTAAGCAGAATCAAATATCATTTTCCCCACATTTCCCACATTCTTCACTCCCACCCACCCCCTCCTCTCAGCCTGTTACGGTTCGTAATCCAACCAGCCTCATGCAGAACACAAGGCCACAGAAGATGCAAGAGCAAAAAGTCCTTTTATTTTCAGGTCCACCTGGGTCCAACCCAGACCTACCGATGCAGCATCAGTATCTTAAACACGAAGGACCCAGATCCAAAGAGAAACAGGGTTTTTATGTTCTCCTGGGAAAAAAGTTTCACACGGATGTTTTGACATAGTTAAAGCCTTGGGACAGAGACCAGATAACTAACCACCTGCTAGAAAAAAAGTTCTGGGGGGCAGTAGTCCTGGCCTTATCTCTGAGTCTGCTAGCCTCCCTTTGATGCTTTCAGAATGTTATCTTTTTGCAAACTTGGCTTTCAAGCTTTGAGCAATAATTTTAACACTTTCAGACTATTTAACACTTTCAGACCATAACAAGCCATCATACATGTCCAGTAACACAGCTGGCAGTGACCTACCACAGAGACTATTTAGGAAAATTGAAATAAACCCATGACAGTACGTATTGGCCTGGCCGGGACATGCATTATACCATTCATACCTCTGGGAAGAGTTCCTTCTTTTTGAGGGCTGAGACCCTAAGAAAGTGCCTGAAGCTGAGGAGATTTCAGGGCACATCTTCACACCATTTTAACTTTTTAACACAGAGGCGAACATTCCCTTTGGGCTGCTGACAGCAGTATGAGGCAGGTCATTCACAAAAGTAAAGTGACATGACATGAACTTCTAAGGGGGGAGGAGGGGCTTCCTGGACCTCCTAGTGAGGCATGAGGCTCCCTGGCAGAAGCTCCACTGCTGGGAGAGATGTGGAAATGATAAAGCCTCCTGTAAATTCTCTCTTCCTTTAGGAAACTTACCTTAGATGTCCCTCCCGTGACACAGCATCTCTCTGGCCGCCATTACTGTGTGTGTGTGCTGTGTGTTCAGTCCAGACTCTCACACTTCCTCTGTGCTGGGTCACAGTGAGTGCTCATGTTATTGTACATTTTAAATTGGACTGTTTGTCAGAACAGGTCTGATGTAAAAGTCCAGACCAAGATGCAGACCGAAGCCTCACATGATATTCAGTGAAAATGTAAATT
This sequence comes from Uropsilus gracilis, assembly GCA_004024945.1. NCBI lineage: Eukaryota > Metazoa > Chordata > Mammalia > Eulipotyphla > Talpidae > Uropsilus > Uropsilus gracilis. The sequence continues at coordinate 31,754 of PVHY01004764.1, read as the reverse complement.
GTAAAAAGCACTCTGGACAACCCTGTGTAGTTTCTCATGACCTGGAATTTCATAGTAGGCAGCATCCAGCTTCTCTACCCCAAGGGAGACCCCAACACCCCCACAGAAACACATGCATATGCCCATCAACTGAAACATCCTAATATTTGTAGTAGTGTTGCTGAGAATGACAAGAAGTAGAAACACTGCAAATATCCATAAATAATAAAAGAACTCACCACAAAAAGGAGAGGAAAAATGTTAACTATGTCAGTTAATGGATGTGTAATTAGTTTGGTTGTAGTAAATAAGCCCCAGTGTACTCCCATATCAAATCATCAAGCTGTATCCCTCTAGTATGTGGACTTCTTGATGATCAACTATATCTTGATAAAGCTGGAAAATAAAATCAAATAATGCATAAATGTTTTAAAATAGAGTTCAGATGAACTGAGTGATTTAAGTTATATGTATCAATTGGGCTATAGTGAGAGAATGAAATAGGATATAGCAATGAGAATGAATGATTTATTGGCACATACTATAATATGGGTAAACTTCAAAACAAAATGGTAAGAAAAAAGCCAGTTATGAAAGGAAATTCTATGTTCAATGATTCCACTGATATACAAAACTGAAACAACTACAAGGAATCTACCCAATAGCCTCCTGCTGGAGGTCACCCCAAGAGCTGGTGACAGTCAGTGAGTGTAATACAAACAGCCCCTTTTTTCCATCTATATTTCTGTACCAACACAAGCTGAAAGTTGAAAGAGCTTAGGAAAGTGCCTTACGGGCACACAAAGACAAAACCCACACAGGCGGGTGACCCACCCAGAGGGAAACTCCATGACGTGAGAATGTCCTCAGTGGCCTATGATTTACTCTAATGTGGATTTCTCATGAGGCACCTGCGCTGCTCCCCATTCCCCTGGGGAGAGGTGTCTGTGCAAAAATGTAGCTGTGAGTGTGTGTACCTGCTGGAGTAGCCCAGCCAGGAGCAAAGGATGGACCCTGTCACCACCACACGGTCCCCAGGGAATCCTCAGACTGCGCCCCACACCTCAGTCCTCCTGAGGTTGCCCCAACCCTCCTGCATACCCTTGGCTTCTGCTCTGCACAGGTAGGGAGGTCAGGAGTCTTGAGAGGTCCTCCAGGAGCTCCTGGGGCAGGTTCCATGGGGCTGAGGGGTATTGGGCATACTCTGGCCAGAGCCCCTGAAAACGGAAGAGAGCAGTGCAGGCTGAAGGAGACCAAGGGCAGTGCTGGGCTCAGAGACCATCCCTGGTAGGACTTGGGACCTGCTGGGCCCTGGAGCCGCCCCGACTGGGGCCAAGTCAGGCCTGGTACTCTTGCATCCATCAGGCTGCAAGAGTGGATGTGGGCACAGGGATGGGGGTGATCTCAGAAGAGATGAGTATCTTCAGCACAGAGTCACCCCAAGGGATGGCTGAAGTGTGAGGGCTGGGTCAGCTCTGAGCTGGCCACCAGGGACACTCCATCAGTGGGGAGTCAGGGACCTTGGCCTTGGAAGGGTCAGGAATCTGGTGCAAATGCCAGCACCTCCTGGATGGAGCAAAACTGGTCAGGACCGTGCCCTCTGTGCCCGCACTGTGATCCAAGGCCCAGAATCCCCAGGTAGGACAGGTGCAGGGGAGGGAGGTGTCAGTCAGGCAGACCTGCTGCACTAATCACTTCAGGGAAATAATTCTTTTGTCTCCACAAATGCAAAATGTACTTCACTAGCTCCACCCCCATCTGGGCTTCCTGCACTGGTGGTTACAGGCTCAGGGGCTGCAGAGGAAGGAATGCACTTGTCTTCACAGGCACGAAAGCAGCAGTTTGGCGGCTCTCCCGGGGAGACTCCAAGCTTTTGTTCCTCCTCCAGACAAGGTGAGACTAAGACACGATGGACATGTAGGTGTGTGTGTCTCTGTGTATATCTGTGCGTGACTGGGGATAGGAGATGACAGAGGAGAACAACAGAGAAGGAGTTGGCCTAGGAGGGGAGTCTGTAAGAAAACTAAAAGATTTATTAGAGTGATGTCTGCCCTTCAGTGTTTAGATTTATGTGATGGTCTCACAGTTCATTTAACAGTTTACCGTTTGAATCAGAATGCAAAAAAAAAAAAAAAATAGATGATCCCAGGTCATTTTGTGCATTTCTGTCTCAAACTTTCAGCCAGTTATTTCTCTGAGAACCCCAAGTATCTGTTGCAAGAGGATGGTGCTGGCAGCTAGAATCTAAGCAGTTGCGGGGGTGCCTATTTCTAGATCTTTGCAGTAGAAATGTCTGTGTGTGTGCATGTGTGTGCATATGTAAGTGTGTGTGTGCTCGCAGACACAGATACTCATAGCTTCAGGATGGCAACACCAACATAACTAGTAACAAATTATAAAAAGAGTTTAAAGACAATTTTAGCTCCTTTTCATCTTAGGATACACATGGCTAGAGGTTTGCCTGAACTTAATGTGTTTTTAAAACAGTTGGATTTGTTCTTGTAAATCTTGCTATGATGTTCTCTACCACACAGGCACATATTTAATGATCTTTTGTTTTGTTTCATTAAAACTGAATTTTCAATAGACATTTCCTGTAAAATCATTCTAAAGTCAAAGTATGAAAATCAAAGACGCTCCCAGTCTCTACCTGTTCTCTGTCACCTCGAAACCATTTTGCCTCCTCTGTGTCTGTGAGATAAAAATATGCAGCTACATTATGTTGTCATAAAATCGTGTTCTTGCCCCTCATCCATTGTAGACTCTCCCCTGCTCCCTGTTCCCGCACTCGGGCTCCTGGGCACAGCGGGGTCCCCAGGGCCACAGCTCCTGAGAGGCCACGTCCGTCTCCTCAGCGGCGTCTCCTCAGCGGCCTCTCTTCAGTCGGCCTGTGACGTGGTCCCCACACGCCCCTGAGGTCCTGTCAGCCACGCGACCCAGATTTGCCTCAGACCCTTCCCCGTCCTCACAGTCTCCTCAGATGCTGCTTCTGGAAGCCTCGGCCCTGCAGTCCCCACAGGACCCCCAGTGCCCGCGCAGCACCGGGACCTGCTGTGTCCCCTGGAGAATGTGCTCCGTGTGCCTCCAGCTTCCTGACCGCAGGGTGGGTTCATCCTGCGTCCTTGCGGGGTCCAGGGAGGCCAGGAGCGCTGCGGAGTCCCTGTGTCTGCTGTTCCCGCCACCGGGAAGGAGAGAGGGCAGGCAGGCCTCAGCGGCCAGGCCACAACCCGGAAGACCAGGTTATTCACTTCCGGCCATGACACAGCTTTGTGCTAACCTGGGAAAGTTTCCTCACATCGAGCTTTGAAGGCCTGGCCAGTCCCTCCCCCCTCCCCCAGTGTTATGGGATCTCACTTGTTTTCATTTAATTTTCATTTCATTAATTAATTTATTTTTAATTTATTTATATATAAATTTCACATCATTGTAATCCCAGGGATTTACCCCCCCTCCCCTCCATTCCCCCCTTTCCCTCCTGCCCAAAGTTGTGTGTTTCAGTTTGGTGCTTAAGCTTGTTTTGACTTTTCCTCAAAGCTTTTGTTTATTTTTTCACTATATCCCATATATTAGTGAAACCATTTGACTTCTCTCTTTTTCTTTTTGCCTTGTTTCTGCTAGTATGATTTCTTCCTTGTCCATTCATGTTGTCATAAAATCACTTTTTAACACCTAGTGTTTTCATCCGTTGGTCTGGGGTCGGCCAGAGGCACAGCTGCCTAGAGTTCCCGGATGATCCCGTCATCCCCCGTGCTGCTTGTAAGAAAGACACGACCTATAGGTCAAAGCTAATCACCAGAATAGTTCCAGTTTTATTGAGTTTGGAGCGCACTTATATAGAGAGGTGTTGATGGACATGTTTTATGCAGATGTGGTTATAGCTGATTGGGTGAGGTGTAGGTACCAGCGGGAAGAAATGGGGGTGAATACCGGGAAAGGAGGCTGGTGGGGGCCACTTTGTCCCTGCTGGAGACAGCAACCTTATACTGCTCCTCACACGCATCTCCCCGCGGACGGGCCTGGCAGCTGGAAGAGGCCTCAGCTCTAAAATCAGGTCACAAGGAGCAAGAAGCCTCACAAGCCAGCAAGCCAGGGAAAAATAAATGGCACTTTTAAAATGCAGATTCTGCCCCCAGATTCTTCCCACACATGCAGCAGTTGCAGGAGTCACAATGCAATTGAACCAAGATTTATTAACAAGAGAAACCAGAAGTCGCTAAGGCCCCAAGTGGCCAGTTACCCCATTTACTGTTGGGTTCCAAAGTCCCTAAAACACTTCCAAGATGGAGCCGGTGTTTCAAACAAAGAAGCACATGCCCAAGATGGCCCCTTTCCGACCCTCCAAACCTGATGCAGGCATTTCACCAACTCCAGTTTTCCAGAAGACATAAATTCCAAGTTTCAAGATCCAGCTTTCCAATTCTTTCTAGTACCAAGCTCTCTAAATTCAAACCTTCCAGTCTTCTTTTTGCTTCTTCTCCCTCCAGTTTCCTGTCCCTCCCTTGCTTCCACTTGTTCCAGCATACAGAGCTCTTCTCTTCTTACCCAGCCTGCAGCAGGCCCAGCTTCAGGCACCTCTCACTGCTTCAAAATAGCACCACTCTCAGAGCAACAAAACAAACCTCCCCAGTGGATCTCCAATCTGGGACCTCTATCTCTCTAGGCTGCAAACAACAGTTCTGCTCCCATTTGCAAACTGACTACCAATCTCAGCAAATTTCTCTGCTCCAGGCCCAGCTAGTGGGAGCTACTCCACAGCAAAAGTTGAAACCCTTGATCCCTAATTCTGGGACCCACTCAAGTCCCTACCCCAACATCGCAACCACAATTAATGAAATAAAGATCCTCTAGATTCTCCCACTATCAGCTCCCAGTTCCAGTCCCACAGCCGCACTGTCTGTCTCAGGTCCCTCAGCATGTCCCCATGTCCTGGCCTCCTTTGTGCTCCCTGTTGATGCACTACTGTGGTGCTAACTCATCAGCCATTGCAGACCCCAGGGTAGGGCTTAGTGGGAGAGTCTCTGCATCTGTGAGCTGTGCTCCTTGGTGCGCAGTAGTTGGGAAAAAGATTAAAAAAATATGTTTCAATTGATATTTAGTGGATATTTTTCAAAGTATGACCATTGGTGGACTATGGGAACAATTTTTCTCTCACTGAGTTTCCCCAGCCACTTCCAACCTCACCCTACCACTGGGTTCTTAGACTTAATCCCACAGTCAGAAAGCCCATATCTTTTTCTCTTTTTAATTTTAATTTTCTTGTTTTCTTACAACAGCAGTCATCTTATATAGTTGTTGCTCCTCTTTTTGGCCCTCACATCAGAAATGCACCCATATCACCACCTGACTTTCCCCCTTCTGCCCTGTGGTCACTCCAACCCCTGTCTGGCTCCAAGTTGTTATTGAAACTTGGACCACTGGTCTCATCTTTTTCCCTTTTTGGAACAATGTCATGTTCCTGGGTGAGGACCTGCACTCGTGGAACACAACAGGCCAGGTAGCTCAGAACCCAGGAGTAACAGTGAGGCAGGAAGCCAGGCCCAGTGTGTCAAGAACATCTTGTAGGCTAATTTGTGGAAAGGTTCTCCCAGTTCCTTTATTTGGAGCTTCTGATGGTGGAAAATTACATCTCCTTTCCTCCAGACTGAAATTGGGTCAAAAGAAGCAGATCAACCAATCCAAACAAGCCACAGGAGAAAATTGGCACTCCTTAAGATGCAGTCTCTGTCACCCAGGTTCCCTTAGGTTCATACCACTCACTCATAGCAGCTGCCAGTCAAACACAGTTTAACAACAGGGTTTATTTACAGGGGAAATTAACAGGGTAAACAAAAAGTACTTAAAGGCACAAGTGGCCAGTTATCTTAACCCGGTCACCATTTTTAGTCCCAAAGGTCCCAAGGACACATGTCCATGATGGTGCCCCTTTGCCTCTCCAAACCTGAGGCAGGCACTCTGCAAAGTCCAGTCTTTCTCCATCGTCTTCTCTTTGCTTCTTCTCCAGTGTTCTGAGCTGCTCCACTTCTCCAGGGCTCTTCAAAGTTTTTCAACAAATGCTGATCCCAAATCAGCTTTCCAAATCCCTGGCCATCTCCAGGTACCAGCTCACTATGTCACCTTGCTGCGATGCCACACTCTCCACACTGGCCACTCTTCTACCAACCACCAGGACTCCTTTGCCACCACCAGCTCACTCTTCCAGGGGGCTTCTGCCCAGCCTGGTCACTTGGGTTACTGATCTGACATTCTCATCTCTGTCCTCTCCCCAAAAGTCTCTCTTCCTCTGCTCCTTTCCTTTTTAATCTCTTTTTTTTCCTCCTAAAAGCCAAAGGCCCCAATTTCCCTCTGCACACCCTCTTGGTGATACATTTTCTCATTTCCTCTTCCCCACCTGGGATTTGCAACAAAATAAAAGTACTCTTATGCTGTTTAGGCCTCTGTGTTTCTCAGACACAGTTAATGGCCACGCCTAAATTTTATGAACAAATGCGCTGCTCATATTGAGGACAAATGCACTGCCCACATTCGGGTCATGGCTTCAAAACCAGTGAGTTCACTGGTTTCTGTGCCTCCTCATTCATACTCACTGTCCCATCCATTCCAGTGTTAGTCACATGATGCTGCTTCTGAGTCTAGTAGCTCTGGCATCTGGCATTGGGAATGCAACTTAAGACCACTGTCAGTGAGGAAGTTTCTGGTGGGTTCAGGCTTCAGCAGGTGATTGAACATGTTCATCTGCTCTTCTTTCATGGTTTCAGTTCTGCCATGGGGCTGCAGCCAGGTCGTTGGGGCTTTTCCTATTGGAAAAGGAGGCAGGCTCACTCTCCTTGCACACATCTCTTAACAGGGGTTTGGTTCCTGAGCCCCTGGAGACGTTGCAGACGTGATGCAGGGGTAGTGACACAGTAGAAAATTGTATAGGCACCATACTGCCCTACTGGGTGTGGTCTGAAAGACCCACAAGAGAAAATGGGAAGCACCAAAAGGTGGATAAAAAGGACAAGTGAAGCGAGAGAGAGAAAAGAAAGAGACAAGAATGGCGGGCCGATAGAGGAGGCCCATGTGGCCAGGCCGGGCAGGAAGCCCCCTGGAGGAGTGAACTGGTGGTGGCAAGGAGCCATGGTGGGAGAGTGGCCCGCAGAGAAGTAGCCAATGCATGACGCTGCAGCAAGGTGTCGTGGCTGGTACCTGGTGATAGCCAGGCATTTGGAAAACTGATTTTTGCATCAAGCATCTGTTGGAAAAGTTTAAAGAACCTCGGAGAAGTGGAGCAGCTCAGAAAACTAGAGAGAGAAGCAAAGAGAAGATGGAAAAGAAAGACTGAATTTAAATATGTCATTTGCAGCAACATGGATGGAGCTAGAAGGACTCATATTAGCAGATATAAGCCAGAAAGAAAAAAGAAATATGGGATGGTCTCACTTATATCAAGAATATAGGGAAAAACAAACCAAGGAATAAGAAAAATTAGAAACAACTAACAGAACTAAACAATAGAGCAAGAGGAGGGGAAGAAAATGGGGGAGGCAGAGGGTACAAAAGATTAAGATGAATAATGGTGTTCAGGAAATGGGAAAACCCCGGGGTACACAATAATGTTTATATATATATATATATATATATATATATATATATATACCAAAATATATATATATATCTCACAGTAATGTGTTATATATATATATATACCAAAAAATTAATAAAAAAGAAAGACTGAACTTTTCAGGTTGTCTTAGATATGTGTTTAGGACCTGTGGATTGAACAGTACTTGGGGTAAAATAACTGACCACTTGTGGCATTGAGGGCTTTTTTCATTTTCCTCATTAATTTTCCTTGTAAATAAAACCTTGTCGTTTAAATTGCTTTGTGACTTCAGCAACTGCTGCTGAGTGCTGATAAGAATCTGGTCAGAAGCTGGGTGGCGGAAGCCGCATTTTAAAAATGCTGCTTTTTTCCTGTGGCTTGTTGGTTGGAGGCTTTTACCCTTTTGACCCGATTTCAGGTGGAGCTCTGTGACAGGTTGCCATAAAAGTTAGTCTCACAGCCTTGTCTCTTATGGTTTTGACCATGTGGGCTTGGGTCCTCCCAGAGGATGAGTGGGTTCAGGGCCTTGACTTGTTGCTCTCCTCTCTTGAATGGCTGCAGTTGGATGGCCTGATTTTCTAATACCATGTGCAGATCTGACTGAAGTGGGAGTATGCCAGAGGGGGACCCCCTCCCGTACTGAGCCTGGCAGAGGTTGCCTGGCCCATACCCTCAACCCACGTGAGAGGCAGAAGCTGGCTTCTGCATGAAATCCAGAGATCCTGGTGGTGCAGGACTCACCTTTCCCCCACCCCCGCCAGTGCCTACTGGTGTATGCTGAGGCCCTGTGCTTGGCTCAGGCGGCTTTAGGGGATTCAACTCCCACGTCTGGCTCCCCTGGGACAAGGTAAGGACCCTTGAATGGAGGTAGAGCCCAGTAGTCCCCTCCCCTATTTAGAGACCTTGGCAGAGGTTGCAAGGCCTGAGGTGCCATTTCCAAGAATGTTCCTGAATTCTGTTTTGCTAACATCTGATCAAAAGTGTGTGTTAACATCGCAGGTAAGAGTCACAGCACATTCCAATACTGTCTGGTCAGCACCAGATGCAATCAAGGTTGTGCACCCTTCACTGTAAAGTCTCCTCCCCCTTGTCTGTGAGATTTATGGGAGCAACACCCGGTCTCTGGGTGCAGAAGGTTTGGAGAAATCCTCCTGAGGGAAACCCAGGTCCTGTCACTGTAGGCATCACCTCAGCCACTTTCTCGTGGGTTCTTCGCCATCATGGCCATTTTGGTCTGATGTCTCTGCTGGGTCTGTATCAACCACCTGCATGAAGCTGTAACACATGCAGGGAATTTAATATCAGACATGACTGTCTGACATTGTCACCAGTCAGTGTCCGAAGAGCTTCTGAATTTCTGAATCAGATGCCAAAACCTCACTTCCCAAGACTTTTATGGCTATGGATCCCAAGAAACCTATATTGCTCTTTCTAAATAATGTATTTTACAAATAATGACATTCAATTTCTTTTTATTCTGTGCAGTTTGAGAAAACAGACTCACTCATTGTCTACAAACACAAGACAGAGCTCACATCCTGTCACAAGGTTTATTCCTTGTGCTGAGCCCCTGAAGGCCAACCGGACACAGAGAGAGGCACCACCACCCCCTCTGAGGGGTCTGCACTCTGTGGGTGTCTGAGGCTCCTGCTCCTTCACCTGCAGCTTCCTTTCCTGGACATACGCTGACCGCGTCCACCAAGTTCCTCAGAGTTCAGAGCTCAGGAGAATACTGAGTTTATTCTAGGTCAGAATATGTAGGGCACAAAGGGAGAAGACCAGGACTTTTAAACTTGTACGCACTGCCTTCGTTACTGAGTGTAAGAGCAAAGGAGTGCACACCAGAAGAGTAAGAAGATAGCAGGGAATAACTTAGTAAGATATTTGTATTATGAAACTGACACGACTTATATAATAAAGAGCATATAGCAGGGTATGAAGCTTGAGTATTTACTTAAATATTTTTTCTCTTATTGAGGCCCAGTTGAGGTGCCCGCCCTCCAGATCCTCCCGTGTGAACATGGCTCACAGTCAGAACAGTGACCTGCGGATTGTGCTCGTGGGGAAAACCTCAGTTGGAAAAAGTGCCACAGCAAACACCATCCTGGGGAAAAAAGTGTTTGCATCTAAAATTGCTGCCCATGCTGTTACCAAGACCTGCCAGGCAGAATCTCGGGAATGGCAGGGGAGGAGGCTTCTTGTGGTTGATACCCCGGGGCTCTTTGACACCAAGGAGACCCTGGACAGAACCTGTATAGAGATCAGCAAGTGCGTCCTGGCCTCAGCCCCGGGGCCCCATGCCATCGTCATGGTGCTGCGGCTGGACAACCGCTACACGGAAGAAGAGCAGAAAACCACGGCATTGATCAAGTCTGTCTTCGGGGAGTCTGCCATGAAGCACATGATCGTCCTGTTCACTCGCAAGGATGATTTGGAGGATCGCAGCCTCAGTGAGGTTATAGCAGTGTCTGACGTGAGTCTAAGAAGCCTCGTCCAGGAGTGTGGGGGCCGCTGCTGCGCCTTCAACAACAGAGCAGGGGAGGCTGAGAAGGAAGTGCAAGTGCAGGAGCTGATGGGGCTGATAGACGAGATGGTGCAGAGCAACGGAGGCCGGTGCTTTTCCAACAACATCTACAAGGACATAGAGAAGAAGCTGGAACAGAAGCACGAGAGCTTGAAGAAAATCTACATGGATCAACTAAATAATGCAATTAGGCTAGTGGAAGAAGATGCTGATACACTACCTGAAGAAAAGGAAAGAAATATTGCATCGCTGCAGAGGCGATATGAAGAGCGAATAAAAATGATCAGAGAAGAAGCAGGGGGTAATCTATTTCAAGACAGTGTTATTGACATTAAGAAGATGTTCTCAAAGATGTGGAGTCTGTTTTGGGGGTAACTATCGTTCAGCTTTTCTATTTAACCTACTATAACACATTAGCGTGCTGCGCTGTCTTCTCCAGCTATGGTTTTAACTGTGACTCCTGGCTAGGTCCCTTACTCTCTGACCTCATTGTTGTCTCATTAAGTGTAGGGCCAGTGTCCATGCCTTGAACTGGATGGACTTTGCAGCTGCTTTAATAAATAGCAGGCATTGCAGCAACCCCATGGGGAGGTTAAGGGAAAGAAGGACTCTGCCCCTGTTCTCTTGGGTGCTCGCCCTTGGATGCGGCCACCCAGAGCCCCTGTGGAGAGGTCCTGCAGTGGCTGGCCCAGCCCTGGCTCATCTGCCATCTGCCAGTCACTAACTGGACAGAGCAGCGGGGTGGAGGGATCAGAGAGGCTGGGGCCTGACTAGCACCATAGCCTTGCCCTTCCAACTGACTGAGCAGGGTGGTGTTGCAGAGGGAGGTCTCTCAGGGAACCTCAGGTCACCAATGACAAGGGGCCTAGAATTCTATGTGCTGAGACCTGTGTAGTGTTTACAGAGAGAAGTTGTGTTGTGAGTGTGACCTGGGGGATGAGGAGGGGGAGCTCAAATGAGGATCACTCCCTAGGGAAACAGTATATGTGACCCCCCTGCTGCTTCTCCGAGTCCGGGCTGCTCCCAATTCACCTTCTGGAAATTGTGGGCTGTTTGCCTGCCCTGCCCTAATATGTCTCTGTTTCATATAAATGGCATTTGGGGTCATGGGCCTGAGGAACAGCCAGGAGGTGGCGGGAGTGGGAATGGCAGGGAAATGAGGTTCACATAGGTCTCTCTGTAGCAGGAGAAGCTCACATGCTTACATGGCTTGTGGAACATGCCCCTCTGAGGGGGCACCTTCCATTGAAGGCCTCAGACACCTGATGATCTCTGTGCTGGTTGCTGGCCTGAGGGGCAGTCTGAGCAGACAAGCTATCTCCTTAGGGTCAGGTGATTCTATCTCTGATTCTGTCATCATCTTCATTGATAGGTGGGATCATCCTGTGAGAAGAATCTTCCCCTCAGCTGTTCTTTCACTTATCTGAATAGGGTCATCCAAGCAGGACAGGATGGATCCTGGATCTTCCCCTTGTTGGTGCTCAGAGTGCTGAGATGCTTTCCTAACATCCACCACAGGCTGCTGCCAACTAGATGCTACAAACCCCAGTTTTCTGGTGGAAATGGGTCTTGAAGACACCACTGGCATTATATACTGTATTTTTATAATATATAGAAGTATCTGTAAAGCCCAATTTCCTGATGCTTTAAGCATGGATCAGAGTTGAATTTGTTCAAGTCGCTGCAGCTAAATCATATTGTTCTTAATCCTGATAAGCTCTACTGTGTGTAAAAACCAACTTTCCCAAACCCTGAAGTCACACTTGTGCTATATTAACTGGCTGGTGTCTGATCAGTTATTTAGAATTCTTGTATTAATATTCACAAATGACCCACATTATTGGTTCCATTATTTGGTGGTGAAATTGTAGTCAACTTTTTGATAAATATGATGAAGGCTGACAGAGTTGGAAGTTCTCCTTTTTTCTAGGACTCAGTTACACAACACTGACGTGATCAGGGAAAATCTTTACAGGCTTAAATGAGTCCCCCATGAAAGCCCCTGGGCCTGGTGCTCCTCTGTGGGCAAACTCTACAGCTACTGGTTCTTCCAGACTGTTTCACTAAAAGGTGAAACTGGACTGTTTCACCTTTTAGTCTCCACCTGAATCCACAGGGATGTAAATCACATTTCAGGGAGGGAAGGGGGAAAAGGACGGCTGGGAAGGATCTCCAGAACCTGCACTGACCTTTTCCCCTGTTCTCATCCTCAAGGACTGGAAGGGACTCACCCGCTAGAACATCCTGTGTGAATGTGGCTCATAGTCAGGACAGCAATCTGAGGATTGTGCTCGTGGGGAAAACCGGAAACGGAAAAAGTGCCACAGGAAACACCATCCTGGGGAAAGAAGTATTCGTTTCTCAATCTGGCTTCAACGCTGTTACCAAGGACTCCAAGGCAGAATCCCGGGAATGGAGGGGGAGGAGACTTCTTGTGGTCGACACCCCGGGGCTTTTTGACACAGAGGACACCCTGGACACTACATTTGAGGAGATCAGCAAGTGCATCCATGCCTCTGCCCCAGGACCCCACGCCATCCTCGTGGTGGTGAACCCAGGTCGGATCACAGAGGAAGAGCAGAAAGCTGTCTCATGGATCAAGAGCTTCTTCGGGTATTCTGCCCCAAAGCACATGATCTTCTTGTTCACTCACAAGGATGATTTGGAGAACGATGGCATTAGCTTAAGGGAGTTCCTAAAAGAGGTACCAAAACCCCTAAAAGACATCATCAAGGAATGTGGGAACCGCTGCTGCGCCTTCAACAACAGCGCAGGGGAGGCTGAGAAGGAAGCCCAAGTGCAGGAGCTGGTGGGGTTGATAGACAAGATGGTGCAGAGCAATGGGGGTGCCTACTTTTCATACACTAGGATGTAGAAAAGAGGCTGCAACAACAGACCTTGATGAAAATCCACACCAATCAATTAATTTTGAAATTAAACAGGTAAGAGGAAGATGCTGATAAACCATGGGAAGGGAAACAAAAATTAAAGAGCTCCAGAAGCAACATGAAGAGAGAAAAAATATGCAAGCTCAGAAGCAGGGAGCAATGTCTTTGTGGAACCTGAATGTGGTCAAGGAGATACTTTCAGAAATGTGGTATATGTTCTGGAAATAATGTAAATTTGAGCTTCGCTTCTTATGATGTGCTCGTGTGGTACATGAGACTTTCCACAGACTAACAGGATCTTTTGTCTTAATCTTCTCACACTCTGACCCTGTCACTCCTTCGCTAAGCTGTGGGGTCTGTGTCCCTGCCTGCAACTTGATGTACTTTGAGGCTACTTAATACACAGCAGGGCCTGCAGCAACCGCAGGGGACGGCTCAGGGAAAGAAGGTTCCTGCCCCTGCTCCCTCAGGTGCTCGCCCTTGCACTTGGCCACCATGTTGTGAGCAAGCCCAGGGGGTCACTGGAGCCCCCATGAGAGGACTCCCAGCCACTGGCCCCTCCCGGGGCTGATCTTCCATCTGCAACTTAGGTAAGGTGACATGGAAGTGGATTCTCCTGCTGCCCACAGAGCCCCCCATGACAATGGAGGAGCCATGATGGACCTCCAGCCCACCCACCACTCTTCCGACCCCACAGTCCTGTCCAAGTTGGGAGTCATGAGTAAAATAAATGATTCTTGTTTTGAACCACTAGGTCTGGGGTGGTGTGTTTGGCGGCTCCATGAACCAGCAGTGAACGTTGTCCTGGTTCAGTCCCCACAATCCTGGCCCCTGCTGCCCCTCCTGCCCCTGCTGCTCCTCCTCACAAGCAAATGAAACAAGTTACAAACTGGCGTGGGAGGCAATCACAGTCTGGAGCACAAATCTCATCTAGGAAAATCCAGAAAATCCTGCACCCCCTCCCCCATCCTTGGCACTAGTGGTGTGGGCTGTGCCATCCATGACTGTGGCCACAGCCCCCACTCTGAGAGTCCAGCTTCCATGCCGCCTGCGTGAGCTGAGGGGACTGAAGTGAGGAGACTCCACACTATTTTCACGTTTTTCCATAGAGCGAAAATCCTCTTTGTGTTCCTTCCCATCACTACGAACAGGCTCCAGTGAAGGTCTCTCGGGGAATAAAGGGACAGAAACTCTTCAAATGCCAGCAGTGGTCATGGAGGTGGGGACCCAGCTTCTTAGTGAATCCCGAGGCCTCTGTCTGGAAGCACCGTGGCTGGTGGGACCTCAAATAGAAGACCCTGTGGTGTCTCTCTGTCCTGTTTTAGGACGCAGCCATTCAGCTGTCCTCCCATGACACAACATCTCTCTGGGCTGTACCTCCTGCCCCAGTCCCGCAGCCCCCACCCCCCAGCCCCTGGCCCAGGAGCCATCTCTGCTCAGGCCCCAGCTCTCCTGCTCTGGCTCCTGCTGGGGTCGCAGTGGCCATGCACGGGGTGGGGGGGGGGGGCTTCCTGGGGTCAGAGGGTCAGGGAGACATCCCTGCCTCCTCCCTTCAGGATCCCCTGACCCCTGCACCCTCAGCCCAGGGGCACTCTCCTCCCAAGGCCTCTCTCCCTCCCCTCCTGACAGGCTCATTTGCCCCTCCCCACAGGGCTCCCATCCTGGCTGCTCCCAACCCTCCAGGCAGGTCTCCCAGGTCACCCTCCCTTCACACCCTGTGCCAGTGACAGTTGCCTCTATCATCCTGGAATCTGACTGACACTCCCCAGCCAGCCTCCTTCAGGCCTTCCCCACCTCCCTGTGGTCTCTTGTCTTCTGCTGTGTGTGCAGAGTCTCTCCTGACAGCTGGGGTCCCTGGCGGAGTCCCGTCCCAGGGGCCAGCAGTGAGCAGGGACAGGCCCCTCCTGCTCCTTCACTGGGAACATCCCAGCGGGTGGAGCACATGTCATCTGTGATGCTGCAGGTGACACTGAATTGGTTGTGGGGATCCACAAGGGTCCTCTGTCCCCTGAACATGAAAAGCAGTTGCTGCCTGATGGGGCTGGAGACAGGGTACGCAGGTGCTGGCAGAGCAAGGTCATCAGGAATCTGGGATGGAGGGAGGGGACTGGAGAGAGCAGCCCCTACACACTGGGGGGGGGGGGCTTGCTCTGTGGCCTCGTCACACAGGTCTTAGGGAGGAGCTCAGGGCTCACACATCCTGGCCTCAGTCATCTGGACAGTTCCCTCAGAGACCAGCAGGCTCTTCCTAGAGCCATTGCCCCCCCCCCCACCTCACTCACCACAGCAGCCAGTCCCAGGCAGGACCCAGGAGACCTCCCCCAGCCCTGCTCTCTTCCTGGTCCCCCCTTCTCTGCAGGCAGGAAGAGACGCCTGAAGGACCAGAGCAATGACATCAGAGCAGCGTGAGCTCCTCCCCAGGCTGACACGGGACCCAGCGTCAGTCTCGCTCCCCACTCCTCCTGCCCAAGTCCAGCAGGCACTGTCCAGATGGGGTCCAGGGAGGGGCCGGCCTCAGGAGGAGCTGCACCCCTGAGTGCTGCAAGGTCAGGACCCTTGAAGGGGTGCCCCCAGGCATCACGAGAGGACTTGGGCCACAGAACGGAACTGAATTCCATGGAGAGGCTGGGCCTGTGTATCCACGGAGAAATTCAACCCAGGAACTGGCCTCCATGCAGACTGGGAGTGGGGGCTGCCGGGCAGAAGGTCAGGGGAGGGGGCGCAGGAGTGGCAGCCCCACAGGTGACCAGGTGAGTCTCAGACCTCAAGGGAGCTCTGTGCTGTGTCTTTGTCACCCTCACCACAGGGCTGACCGTGTGTCCAGACCAGGGGAGCATGGAGGACATGCCAGCACCTCCCTCAGTTCCCACTGAGTCCCTCAGTGCTCCCGGGTGGGTCTGCAAGAGGCTCGCCTCAGCTTTCTATCTGGACAGGCAGGAGGGGTGCTGGGGGTGGGGGAAGGACTTGAGAAGAGGGGACACTGTGGTGAGGAGGAGAGTGCCCCCTGGAGTGGGTACATCTGGGGCCAGCTCTGGAGCAAGAGGCTCCTTCCTGGCCCCCTGACTCAGTCAGCCCTGCTGTGTAGACAACCGCTGTGCTCATAGGGCAGCTCCAGGGAGGACCCAGCACTCACCCCTCCTCTTGTCCTAACTGGGGTGTCAGATGTGTGTGAGTGGTGAGAACAGGGGTCAGGGAGGCACGTGTTCCTGAAAGTTCCTGCAGGGTGTAGAGGTGCTGGGCCAAGACCCAGGGAGTACCCACCACCGCCTGAGGCCACTGATCCACGGGCAGGAGGGGTGTGAGCAGGAGCAGTCCCCTCGCCTGTCTGGCCCTAGCACTCTGGGCCATATCCTGGGGAGCGCTGGATGGCAAGAGGACAGAGTGGGGGAGGGGGAGCAGCTGTGGCCTGGCCGAAGCCTGGGGGACTCCCTCAGGGGCACTCCAGGGACACAGGGGTCCTAAGCCTGGGTCCCAGGAGGCTTTGGAGACGTAGGCTCCCCAGAACAGCAGCCATCCCATGAAGGGGGGGGAAATCTGTCCAACATGAAGTCACCATCACGTCAACCCCACCCCTACAAAACCCTCTCCCCACATTTACCAGCAATATGAAAGCTGGAGCGACGGTTTCTGAGTTCTTCCATCCTGTTTGTTAAAAGCACCTCGATCATCTAAACCTCTTTGTAAATTGCATTGCTTTCTCTAGGATTTGAGTCAACAAATCCACGTGTTGCCAAGAGGTGGTGGGTGTGATGTCATCACCATAGTGACATCATAGTCACATTTCTGTCACTGTCATCCTCCACCTCGAGGGTGTGACATCTCGCTCTGAAATGTGTTCATCACTCACATTCCTGTCAAGGGACACCAGCATCAGTGCTCAGGCCGGTGGGCAAAGGAAGGGGCATGGAGGGACCCAGGGAGCCCCAGTGACCCCAGGACACTTGATCTGTCTGGTAGTGGGACAGCCATAACTGTGTTCAGTCCAGGCTCTCATGCAGCCTCTGCGCTACGTCACTCTGTGTGCTCATGCTATTGTCTATTTTAAATTGGGCTGTTTGTCCTCTTAGTAATGCATTGTGAGCTCCTTGGATGCTGTGGACTGCAGCTCTTTGTCATACATGTGTTTGTTACATCTAAGTTCTTTTTCAGAAACATCATTAGCAAACAGCATCTCCCAGCTTGTAGCTCTTCTCATCTTTAATATTTTCCTCATTGCTTCTGATACATATTCTTCTATTTTATTCCTTGTTTCTTATCCAATTTGAATACTTTAAGCTAAAATTTAATCCTTAATTGCTGTTAGCTGTATCTCATGAAATTTGAGAGCAGGTGCAGTATCTTAATTACACTTAGCTTGAAGTATTTATCGTTTTCTATCATAGCTTACTTGATCCAGAAGTAACTTGAAACTATATTCTCCAATTGTAAAAATTGTGGCATTTTATTATTTACTATTAATCACAGCGTGGTCATGGATACAGCACTGGACTCCTTCGGCAATGTCCTCCTCCATGGTCCATGGTCCCCGGTCCCCCGTCTCCTATAAATACCTGCAGTGGAATCCTTTGGACCCAGGCAGCTTGCTCCAGGCCTGGACATGCCGATTACTGACCACATGTACTGTCAATTGACAGCAAAGGCAACGGCCTTACCTGTTTCCCTGCACATCGGCAGACAGTTCCCCTCTGAAGACAGAACCTGCCCTGAGAGCTCTTAATATTGTTTGTGTGATGCCCCTTAGCAATGCCCACCAGGAATCTGGGGGAAACAGAGGTAATTTCTTATGAGAACTGCAAGTAAACACAGCATATCTGCCAGAGAGATAGCGAGAACGTGTCCTGGCCGGGGTCCTGCTTCTACTGGGGGCTGGGCTGCGGGGATTTTGTGAGCTGACACTACTGCTCAGGCTTACACTGACTGATGAATTCAAGTCACAGCAGCAGGCAGGCAAATGAGAAAGACAAAAGAAGGCCTAGAGGAGAGAAAGCCTGCTGCTATTCCTCAGAGACACCTTGATCCGCAGAGAAAGTCAGCACAGGAAGCTCCTGGGAGCGCAACCTGCCTCTGGTTCTGCTTCAGGGTTTACTTGCTCATTCAATGAAGTACGGTTGTCCCTTCTCGTCTGAGAGTGTGTTGGGTTGAGTCACATCATTTCTTGCTCAGATGCCCCATGGAATTCACCAGTGAGTGAGTTCCTGAGCTTCCTTCCTGGGAATGTTTTCAATATACATTTAATTTTTCATCTGAGACCGGATTTTCCGGACTTTCCACGTGTCTTCCTTCTTCCTGGGTCAAGGTTGCTGTTTTGTCTCTGTAGTCAGACTGTCGGCCTGAAGGCTTTGCTGAGGTTCGTTAAATCCCTGATGTGTGTCAGAGTTCCCAGGCGTTCCTACTCCTACTCCAGCTCCTGCTCCTGATTTCAGTGGTTTCTGTTCTTTCCCTTTTTACTCAGAGGCTGTCAGCTTAATTTTCCCAAAGTATCAGTTTTATTTTTGTTTGTGTTGCTTCTTGTGTTTCTGTTTTTCATGCCAGTCCTCCCTGCATTAGCTCCTGAATGTTCCTGCTTCAGGCCCAGTTCCAGTTCCTTTTCTGTTTGTTACATATGATACTTGAGAGATTATGTTGAAAAGGCTTCTGCTCAGGGCTCAGGCACGGGGAGTAGGCCTGGGTTCCCTCATCTTACCACCCACCCAGCTGCCCTGGGGTACGCGAGGTCTCAGGGGCAGGCCAAGGGCAGCTGGGTGCGGGCCCTGCAGAGACGCTACATCCTGTCCGCACTCCCCACTAGGCCTACAGCCACCCGGTCCTGAGTGGAGCAAGAGGCCAGCACCTGACAGGGAGCTCGGCCTCACCCCTGGTGTCATGTGCCTGCAGTGGGTTATCATGCCCGGCACGAATCCTTCCTCAGCATCATCCACAGGCTTCCCAAGGTCCAAAGGGCCTGAGATTGGCTCTGCCCATCTCCCAGGATACCTGTCTGCTCCATGCAGCCAGTACGCTGGGAGAGCCTGGCGGGGAGATGGCAATGGGATGTCATAAACGCATGTGAACATACACCCACATCTCACCTGAGGTAAACCAATCCTCCTGGTTCTGGGTCCCGCGTTCTCATCCTGAACATTGACTCCTGTCATTCCAGTCCTGTAGTATCAAATGTGAGGACTGTGCCTTGGGGGTGATTTTGCTATTTGCCTCATTGACAAAGATTCCAACCTTCCTAACCTCTCCTCAAGACCACGATGCCTTGCACGCTTCCTACTTTCCATTTCTTTTCATGCAATTTCCTCAGTTGAGTTTCCACCCACCAGTGCAAACATGGCATATTCCAAACCCTGTTTGTCCCCAAGAAGGGGGGCCCCAGCTCCCGTGATCCATCAGTGTCACCCACTATCATTGGACACTAGATTTCAGCTCTCCCAGGAAGCCGACTATATTTCCCAAGGGAAACGAAGAAGTAGAACCTGCTGCGAGGTGCTGAGCTCTAGGACTTTTTCCCCTTTATTCCATTCCAGGAGTCCTATGTGTAATGCATCCTATTATTATTAAGTATGTTCCCCAATATCATCACGGAGCTATCTTTCTCCAATATAGTCATTTGAAATACAGAACTTCCTGGAACCCCGGAGCTATCTCCAGCATCTTGTCCTCTTGATCTGCAATAGCTAAGGTCTTAAACTGGAAATATAAGTTGTTTTATTTTCCTTTGGGCTGTCACCCCTGGCAAGATGGACACCTTTGTGGGATAAAAGAGACCCAGTTTTTGAGGGTCTTTGGAGCCCAGCAAGGGAAGGACAGGTTGTATGACCCAGACCTGGCTTCCCAGTCAAAAGAAAAAAGTTCCATCTGAATGTAACCTGGGGGGAGAGTGTTCTCTCCCACTGGGAAGTCCTCAAGGCAACTTTAGTGCTGCTTCCTGCATCCTCTTTCAGAACAGCCACCAGCAGCAGCTCCAAGGGCCCTTCCTAGGCCAGCATGTGTCTTCCTGTGGGTTATTTATCTGCAAGGGTTGAGTAAGAAGGTCAAAGGAACCCCCAAAGCACTTGCTCATTCCCCAAGCACTGCAACAGGGATCTGGGCTCACAGCTTGCCTGTGGGAGTAGGGACCCCTTAGGCAGAACCCCAGTAGGATGTGGGGTCCTGTGGCATTTGTCTCCTGTCCCAGGGCTTGGACACCAGGAATTCCCAGCTAAGACGGCTCTTACTGGGGAAGACTGGAGCAGGAAAAAGTGCCACGGGGAAAAGCATCCTTGGAAGGAAAGCGTTTCATTTCAGCCTCAATGCAAAATCCGTCACCAAGGCCTGTTAGAGAGACAGCAGCACCTGGAAGGGGGAAGAAGTCATAGTGGTGAACATGCCCAGCATCTTCAACACGGAGGAGCCAGATGAGGTCACCAGCAAGGAGACTGTTTGCTGTCTGCTCTTGATATCCCCGGGGCCCCACGCGCTGCCTCTGGTGGTCCCACACTCAAGGAGCACGAGGCCCCACAAAAAAATAAAGGTACTGAAGATGTTTGGGGCCAGAGCGAGGAACTACATGATTCTCTTGTTCACCCGGAAAGACAACCTGGAGGACACCGAACTCCAGGATTACTTAGCAAAAGCCCCAGCAGACATCCAAGAGCTGGTGGGCAGTTTTGGTGATCACTGCTGCCTGTTCAACAACAAGGCGACAGGGGCTGAGCTGGACCCCAGAGGGCACAGCTGCTGGCTCTGGTCTGGCCGTAGTGGCGCAGAACAGGGGCAGCTGCTACACGAATGAGATGTACAGACAGGTTGCAGAGATTCAGAAGCAAATCCTGGTGAAGCAAGAGCAGTACAGACAGAGCTGGAGAGAGAGCATGCAGATAACAAGGAGAGATGAGGAGAGAATCAGAGAGTTGGAGAATTAACTAGCACAGCAACAGGAAAAGGAGAAGATAAAGAGGGAGCTTAGAGACAAGGAGACCGGCTATGCTCAACTGCAACGAAATGCCAGGCTTGAAGTTGAGAGCCAGAGTAGAATTCTTGATTTATTCATGACATTTCTAGGGTGTTTATATCATGAATCTGTTCCTAGAAGAATAAACTTAATCAACTACTTTTTCCTACTGTTTTCTGGGTGGACCAGCCCTGTAGAATTCACTCCCCACCAGCACAGCACACCCCCTTGCCCAGGTTCCTGGACTGCGACTGGATCTTTGTTGACACTGCTAAATGCTTGACTTTAATGGGGGGAGGGGTAAATTATCAACTGGGGAAACTCCAAAGCAGAACATCATCATGGTCTGTGCCTTCCGCATTCTTTCCCAGAGACACAGCTCCAGGGAATGCCAAAGATCAAAGCATGTGCCCTGCTTCGCTCTAGCCCTGGGATTTTTCACATGGGCAGCTAAGATGGCTGCTGCATCTTGTAGAATCGTAGTGATGATCTCACCCACATATTCTGTTAAAAGACCAGTTCTTTGCTTTAGATACTCCTCTAGGAGGCATTGCTCATAGAATTCTCTCCAGCTACATGTGAATCTGCTCAACTACATTCCACAGGACAACCCAAATTGCCCCGTCCTTGCTTCCACTGAAGGACAAAGCACTGCTAGGAACACAGACTGCTCAGAGCCCAACAAGTGGGATGTGGAGGAGTGAACGACAGACTCAGCAGATAAGAGCACCATGCTTGGTGTGTTCGTCTTATTGTAGACGCTTTGACCAGCCTCATCACGACTAATTTGCCGAGTAACCAGCTCTCTGCTTTTCTTGTGAACAGTTGGTCCCCCAACCCCTCACCCGAGACCCCCACTCCTCGGTTACTGACTGGCTGCTGGACGGTCTGCCCGGCCTGCCTCCATCAGCTGAATCATCTGCTTATTAAATGTTATTATAAATGTTTCCTTTTCTCTCATTTTGCTGCAAAAGTACAATCTGGTTTTTTCTTGGGAAACGCCACTGCTACATGTCAGAACACAAGGGTGAATTACCCTTTTTGTTAACATTTCAAGTTGTTTGGTGTTAGACTTGACCTGCCCTCCTGTCTCTCCTCGTGTTCCATGAAAGGTTTGAGTCACATGCCAACTCCTCTTTCAGTCAGCTCCTCTTTCTCCTTGGATTTATTCATTATGTTCTGATAGAAATTACATTTCACCAACGTTTCTGAAAATATTATGGCTTTCCTCGTACAGATCCCTCTTTGATATGACAGCAACAACTGTCATCCCCATTCCTCTCCCTGTTCTCCTTTTCTCCTGGGTGCTCGTTACTCAGTTCCCCAAGTTCCCCTTGTTGCTCCATCACGTGTTCTGGTATCACATGAACTGCCAGCTCCCCCTGCTCTGCCATCTTGTCCATGCCCCATGCCAGGTTGCCCAAAACAGGACACACAGCTCTGAAGAAAAAGAAAATAATAAGGCACAAAGTTATACAGACAGCGAAAGTTGTAGATTTGTGAGGAAAATTCTGAGAAAGAAATATGATCAAATTAGCTAAGAATGGATTTTTGTTAGAAAGGTCTGTGAAGTAATTTTAATATTAGCAATATACTTATTTAAAGCTAAATCTTTATATTCTTTCATCTCCTGAAAGAACAAAATTTTCTTAAACTAGTCTGTTCTTAATTAAATATTGTAAAAGATTTTCTTAGGAAATCTATCTATAATTCAGGGGTTTCATGCATCATGTTATGCCAGGACCAGGTCACCTGTTATTATGTTTTCTCATGTGAGCTTTATTTGCTCTTGAAGACATTTATTGCCATTTCCACTAAATGAATACCTAAATATTGTTTCATAGTGATCTGAAACTTTTTAATACAATTAAGACTGTTGCTATTTTTTATTTTTAACCTCATCTCTTTTTTATATTTATTTATTATGTTTTGCATCATTATTCATTTTTGTACAATACTTGATTTCTCCCTCATAAGTAGCTTCCATAATTCTCTACCATTGTGGCACCACATTCCCTAGTAGTCTTCTTGCTGCTATTTTGATCCCTTTCTCTCTCCCTCCCCTGCTAGGACCCATTTCAGAGCTACAGTTGCCTGCAAGTTTTCTTTTTCTTCTGACCCTTTGTTTGGTTTCTCTGTATTCCCTCTATAAGTGAAGTTATGCAAAATTTTTCTTTTTCCTTCCAATTTATTTCATTAGCATCATCTCTTCCAGCTCCCTCCATGTTGCTGCAAATGGCAGTTTATCTTTTTGATGGCTGAGTAGTATTCCAGATTTAAACTTCTACAAATCAAATTCTAAATAAAGCCTCTTTGATTTAAAACTAAGTGTTTGGCATGGATTATCTCAGGGCACAACTGAGGCAACTCAAAAAAGGCTGCTCTATTTGTGGAAAAAGATATTAAACCAATTAAGCTTCTTTGGTGCATTAAATTGCTTAGAAAGTTTTGTTAAACAAGAAATATTGTAAGCTTCTTTGTGTTGTGCTTATACAGGTACTAACAAATGTGTTCTAGAAATTATATAAAATTCCTACACATCTGATCTCATTATATAATTTTATTGGTCATTATCTTGCAATATTATAACCAATTTTCCTTGTCAATCATACCAAAAAATCTTTAATCAGGCCTTCAACCTGACATCATGAAATATCTTTTGTCACTAGCAGGTTAATTTTATCCTTTTTTCCTTTTGAAAAGAAAATAAGATAGATTATTATAAATCTGTGCTTTTTTAAAGGACAAAGACAGATTTTTAGCAGCCTTCAGACTATAATGTTAAAGGGGGAAAATATTCCAGAACTAATGGAAAAACTGGATTCAAGCAGCACAATAATTAATGAATGCCGTAGAACTGAATCAACTGAGAAATATAACTATGACTGCTAAATCTAATTCTGGAGGGCTTTTTTCAGATTTAATGAAACCTTTTCTTAAGCTGGCAGCAAACTTATGCTGTTCCTAAAAATCTGCACTAGAGCCCAGGCCTCTTGTGGAATCACAGTCTCTCCTTTCCAGACTCCCACTTTGCAGCCTTGAGCCCCTGGAGTGAAGGAGGCAGAAGGAAGCTCTCAGTGAGGAGACTGTTTTAGGAAATGACCAGCAGGAAGTTCCGGAGACCTCCCTGTGGTGGCCCCTGCACTGCTGGCTTCACCTGCATTTCCCCTTTTACCTCTGACCTCTGACCGCTGACCCTCCTACCACAACTTTAAACTTTCCCATTTCAAGATGAAGGGAAGCAGAGTCAGTGACGGCTCCTAGCTGGCCAGTGACCCAGAGCAGCACAACTCTGACTCCAAATCCCCACTGTGAGTGTGAGGGGAGGTGTTGTGGCCACAGGTGCTCATGGGTATCCAAGTGTGACAGGTATGTCTAGATGAGCCACTTGCTCTGAGGATATTCATGGAGAACTGATCAGCCTGAGCTGCAGTCCCCTAGGAAGGCAGGACTTCACCCAGGAGGATAGCACTTCAGAAAGAACAAAGAGGTCACAGGCCAATCATCAACCAACAACTGACAATGAGAAAGGAACTGGAGTGACCAGAGGGACAACCAAGGGAGGGGGAGAAGGGAGGAGGAGAGAGGACCATGCGTATAAACACGAGCTATATAAGCAAACAATAAGAAGAATAGATAATTGAATAAATAAAAAGATTTCCCCAGGTCCTGGGAATGGGGAGACCAGGGAAAGAAGCCGCTCTCTTTACAAGAAATGCCCCCTGAGAGCAGCAGGGCACAGGACCTCAAGGGAGCCCAGCCACACCAGTGTGGGTGTGGAATCTCTGCCTTCACCTCAGCTGCTGTGATCCCTACGTTCTCGCCTCCCATTGTGCAAGAAAGAGAAGGGAAATGAGGAGCAAGCAAGCTGTGCAGACTAACAGTGGCCACTGCAGGGGGCAGGGTGGGAGGCAGGGATGGGTGTAAGAGAAGGATTTATATGGATGAAAAGTGACTTCCTTCCCTCCCAGTTCCTCATCTTTAATTTATCTCTGCAGCCACCTGACCAAGGTTACAGAACTCCCATTTATCAGGCCTGTTGCCTAAGAGACGCTCCTCTCCGGGGTTCATAGTCACGTCAGGCTCAGGCTTTCTATCTAGCCCGTGTCCTGCCAGTTTGATCTAATTTTCATTTACATAGAAATAAAAGTAACGCTGCTTTCCAGTGCTGCTGGATCAATGAGAAGAAGACACAGACACAGTGTTTTTTGGGATCAGCTGAAGGGCAGACGTGTCTCCTCCACACGCTCTGCCTGCTGACTTTCCGCACCCAGGGAACGCTCCTGCTACCGTCAAGCCATTATCCACACTGTCTCCTCCTCTGCCTGTCTGGCCCTGAAGCCCCCCACATCTGCAAATCCCCAACTTTTTGCTGAAAACCTCCTGAGTGACTCCCGCACCCCAGCCTGAGGCCCCAGACCCCTTCTCTGCCTGCCCCTCAGACTCCGCCTCCTGTTTCTCTTGGGGTGTTCGTTTTGACTTCTCAGCAGTGTGTGAAGATGCCTGTGGAGATCTTCTCCCCCTTATGGCCTCCTCTGGCTCACAAGGAGCATAGCAGACACCGCTGACCCTAAGGGGATCTCCTACAGGGCCTGCTTCCTCCCAGGGGTCCCTGCTGGCTCCTTGTGGACTCTCTATGGTCAAGTGCCCAGTCTCACCACTAGCCTCCTCCTGGGTCTCAGTCACTCGCTTGGCCAAGTCACCTTCCTGGGGAGATTTACACAGATGAAGGGACCCCAGGTCAGGGAAGCAGGGGATTGTGCACCTGGGGCAGAGGAGAGACCAGTGCCCCGTCCCTCCAGAGAAGCTCCAGGCTGGAGCGCTGGTGTTGGGAGGGCAGAGCCTCCTCCCAGCGGCCCTGGTCCTGTGTTTCCCACTCACATGCTGAAGCAGGAACAGTCATTTTTCACCCTCAGGATAAACACCCAAAATTGAGTTTTCCTCTGGGCAGAGCCAAGCTTAGGAGAAGCAAAAACGAAAGGTGGGGGTGTGGGGAGGACTGAGGGGAGCGGGCTGGAATCTGAGCTGGGCATGTCGGGAAGGCTCAGAAAGCAAGTGAGCTGAGGCCAGATGCCCTCAAATGTCACAGCTGGGACACACCTCCACTTCATGATCACGTGATCACAGCTCAGTTTCCTGACCCAAAGTCAGTGGGTGGAGGATGTGGGGGTGAAGGGCCCTTTGAGCAGGCCTAGGGGAGCTGTCCCTATGGGGAGGCTGAAGCAGGCAAGGGCCCAGCATTCCCAACTTCCTTCACCATTAAGCTGCTGTATTTAATTTTCTAGAAAGACTTTAAGATATTTATAATAGCCATTTTAAAGCCATTGCCTGGTAAAGCCGTAAATAGATCGTCTGTGGTTTTGTTTCTTCTGTTTAATCTAATCAGGTATAGTTTCCTCACTCTTCATATTGAAATCCGGTCAAAAGGGACAGAAGTTTCTAACCAACAAGCCACATTTAAAATGCGGTTTCTGTCACCCAGGTTCTCTCAAGTCCATGCCACCCGCATGTAACAGTTGTCAGTCAAATGCAGTTTAACAAGGGATTTTATTTACAAGGAAATTCAACAAGGAAAACAAAAAGTCCTCAAAGCCACAGTGACCAGTTATCTTACCCCAATCACCATTTAGTCCAAAAGTCACAAACACATGTCCAAGATGTTACCCCTTTGACCCTCCAAACCTGAATGGTAGGCACTCTGCAAAGTCCAGTCTTTCTCTGACATTTCTCTTTGCTTATTCTCTCTCCAGCATGCTGAGCTGCTCTGCTTCTCCAAGGCTCTTCAAACTGCTTCACAAAATGCTGATCCCAAATCAGCTTTCCAAATCTGCCACCTTGCTGTGGCTCTGTGTGCTTCTTTTACCAGGCCTGCATTCAGCAGTGTCTGATCAAATCCACGAGGCCTACCTTCAGCAGCCCCTAACCAGGTCACATGGGCCTGTTCTCTCAGTCCGCCATTCTTGTCTCTCCCTTCTTATCCCTCGCTCCTCATTTTTATACCTCCTTTGGCACTTCCCATTTTCTCTCGTGGGTCTTTTTCTCAGACTTTGCCCACCCGGGTGTTTGGTGCCAATACAAATTTTAACTGCATCACTACCCTGTATCAATATAACATAAATAATTCTACTTAAGACAATTAAACTAAAGTGTGAAGTATGTTTAGTTCCTGGAAAATGGAAGTCCATCCCCTCCAGTAGTCAGAGCAATCAGACCCTTATACCATTTGCTTAAAACTTTGAGTCCGTGAGTTCAAGACAACCCTGGGCAATATAGTGAGACCTAGTATCTTAAAAATAAAAATATTAATAATAATAATCTAAATAAAGCATTGAACTGATGGGCGAAGCAGCCACCTCCCTACAGAGACTGAGCACTCCTGGAGCTCAGCCAAGTTGCAGGCATAGTGTCTGCCTCAGTAATTTGTGCATGTCTCTTCTGCCGGAACTTTTATTCCTCCCTGTTTCATCATACAGGACACTTGAAGATGTGGACTTGTCATCCAGATCAGGAGCTGCCACCTCCTTGTGAGCTACACTTCAGAGCAGGCACTGGTCCAGGCTGCTGCCTGTGAAACCCCCAGCTTGGCGAGGACACGGGCACAGACACTGTCCCCTGCCCCTGGGTGGGCGCCCTGTGAAAACAGGACTGGTGATTCTCAGAGCTGGGTGCAGTGGCCATTATGTTGAAGAGCCACAATTTCCTGGAGGAGGGACTTCCTCTGACCTCCTGACCAGTAGCTGTTTGGATTCCAGTGCTTACGAACAGCAAACAGGGAGAGAAAGTGTTGGAATCAGGGAGAGGGCTGGCTCTGAGACCAACAGGTTGCGTGGGCTGGGATCTCAGAAGCTCCCACAGCTGAGACTGCTCCATGAGTCAGGGCTCCAGGTCCAGAGAAGCTGCATGAGCTCAGCAGCTGGCAGGAGCTCAGAAGAAGATGGGGAATATCTCTGGGGTGGGAAGAGACTTGGCCAGCACTGGGGTGACTGGGGAGTGTGAAGCAAGCAGGAGGGAGGCCCAGCCTGCACTGATGAGCTCCTGAGGCTCCTGACAGGACAGAGAGCTCCTACCATGACCATGGATGATGAGAGTCCCGTGGGAGACAGTTGCGTCTGAGACCCCAGGGGCCACAGAAATATGTACAGAATGAGCCTCTGAGTTATCAGACTTGGTGGGCAGGGCTACTTAGCAAGTCAGGAGACTAGGTTGTTCGTTCTGCTGCCCTTAGTGAGGTTGGTTCCTGGGGTGTGGCTCTCTGCCCTCAGGCCATCTTGCCCTCAATTGAGCATGTGCTGTCCCCAGGTAGACCCTCAGGTGGAGGCTCCCAGGGTGGAGCTAGACACTCCAGACCCAAGGAGGAGGTGCCAGTGAGAGGCTGTGGGCAACTGCAGGACCACCTGGAGCCTCAGGCGTTGCCAAGGCTGACCCACATGGCTTGGGCCAGCTGAGCTGGGAAGACTCCCCACTGTGAGGGAGCCCCACTCAGGTCACCCACCTGCAAGCGGGCAGTGGAGGGACCCTCAGCATGACCATCCCTTAAGCTAGAGTCCTGAACCCTCACTCCACACAGGAACTCTGGTCCTGCTGGGGCCTCAAAGGGGGTCTCCCAGCTCAGCATGCTGGATGGAAACGGCAGTGCCTATCTCTAGGGTAGCAGACCCCACAGGAGCACGGAAGGGAGCGTCCCTTCCCGCCTGAACAAGTGGGCCGATACAGATGAGAGCAAGCAATGGGTTCCCAGCCAGCTGTCCCAGGCTGGGGTCAACCTCCCTGGGGACCATGGACTTGAGGACATTTCAGTGGCTGAAGGAGGGTCACAGCCAGTCCCTTGTCACCTGCTCACCACTGAGCCGGCTCCTTAGCTTGACCTCGGTCCCATTGCCTCTAAGAGAGGGGACACCTAGAGGTAGCTACACCAGTCAGGTGGCTGGACTCAGCCTGAAGTCAGTCAATTTAAGATCATGTGGCAGGTCCACCCTCCATGTGCCACTGAGCCCAGATCCCCCAACAGCAGGGACATGCCCACTTCTCAGGGTAGTGGCTCTGCCTCCAGAGTCTTCCAACAGGGGACCCCAGCCCAGCACTGGCCACAGGGCTGCCCGGTCAACGGACAGTCTGTGGACTGTCCTGTGTTCCGGGCTCTCCATGTCACCTCTCCAGGGACTGCTGGGAGAGGCAATGGGAATGGAAGACTGGATCAGAGCCAAAGGGACGAGAGGAGCCTCCAGGGCCCCTCCCTTCCTCGGTGCAGCAGGTTATCTGGCACCAGTGTCTACACTAGAACCACCCGCTGCCTCAATCTCCAGAAGAGACAAGTTTGTGGGGCAAAATCTGCACACCCGCGGCTCCACAGAGCAGCAGCCTCTGCCTCTTTAAGTTGCCACCACAGGTCCCCTCCTCCCCAGCTTCCTGAGTTGAGCTCAGAGACTTCCTCTGTGCACTGTCAGATCACAGCCACTGCACACACGCCAGGGGAGCGGTGGGGCCGAGCTTCTTGGAGACCCTCAGAGCCCGTCCAGGAAGGTGAGCCAGCAGGGAGGGAGAGGGACCTGAGGGAGGGGGTTCTGGCGTGCACCCGCTGGCACAGAGCGGCCAAAGCATCCTCGGCCTGGGCACCTGCATTGCATCAGGCACCCAGGAGACAAGCAGAGCCCCTTCACAGACACCAACTTCCAGGTCCTGGGTGCAAATAGAGGAAGTCTGAGGCTCTCACTGGCTCACACAGCAAAGCTGTTGTCTCCACCTTCCTCGCACAGTCTGGGTTGCAGCCTGGAGCCACTCTCAGAACAGAGCATGTTCCATGGCACTGACCACAGCCCTGTGGCCCCTCTAAACCATCCATGGGACCCACTGAACCGCCCAGTGTAGGGATCACACGGCAGGGGACCAGATCCTGAATCCTCTAGCTCCCCCTGCCTGCTGTCAGGGCGCTGGCCCCCACCCACCTGTCAGGGTCTTCAGCCCCTGTCCAGCATGCCCCCTGGATAGCTGTCCCTGAGCCACTGCCCACCCGCACAGGGGACTCCATTTCCTGCTGGGTCATCAAGGGCATTGCACAAATAAATGGGCCCCAGCTCCAACTGCTGAGCTGAGCACATCAGAGACACTAATTCATGAACGGGAACGGGGGTCGTGGACAGTGTAAAGACCTCGCGAGTGACCAAGAGACACAGCATTTCAGCCCAGAGCTGGACCTGGGTCACTGACGCCTATTAGAAAAGAGTCTGTGACCCACTCCCGGCACAGACTGAGGTTGCAATCCCCCTCCACGCTCTACACTTGGGCCACCAAGGTACAAGGCCCCACCCACTAGGCGGCCCCAGGGTCAGACGATTGCAGGCGGCCCCCAGTGCTCTCCCCACACCCGGAGGCTTGGAGACAGTGGGCCTCAGCTTTGTCACTAGCCCTTCGGACTTGCCCGACACGAGCAGTGACCCCCCCAACACGGTGAATGAATGAATGAATGAATGAATGAATGAATGAATGAATGAATGAATGAATGAATGAATGAATGAATGAATGAATGAATGAATGAACGAACGCACTGTGTTTGGGACTCTTCCAGGTGGGCATGGGAGGACGGAAAATGGCAAGAGATGAAGAAAACGCTTATGGTAAGAACAGGTCCCTCCCACCCCCAACCCGTGTCTTTGCTGCCTGGGCTGTGAGCTCTGGGAGCCACGAGGGTGGGGTAAGTCTGACCAGACACCAGCCAAAGCGCCTCCGGGCACGATGCTGCGGTGGGTGGTGGGTTCCCCAATATGTGCGTCTCAGCCGGCCCTGTCCCTGCCTCTGTGAGGCGCTAAGTCCATAGCCAGATGGGCCTCCGTGCCCCAAGTGCAGAACCTGGATCGTAACGTCTCTGATCTCCATGAGCCAGGCGTCAACTTGGGCGCAGGGAAACATGACTCACCAAAGAGTGAGGCAGGGACCAGGATGGGGGGGTCGGTATCTTCTTAGGCCGCTGCTTTACAAGAGAGAGGAGAGGAAGGGGGGAGGAGAGCATCTCCCGTGAGCCTCTCCACAGCCCTATGAGAAAAGATGCCATTGTCATCGTTTCCCTTTTGCACAAGAGGTGAAGGCCAATGAAGCGCTTCCCCCAGGGCCTGCAGTTGGAGGGATGGGGGTGAGATCGAGCCAGGGTGCCCCAGCCCCTGCTCCCCTGGGCGCCTCGGGAGAGGCCTCCTGCGTGCACTGGAGATGTCAGATGGGGCCACTTCTGTAGGTATGGGCCAGGCCCGGGAAGCCCAGGCACTGGGGATCATGTGGGACCCTCCAGGGAGATGGTCTCCAGCTCCGAGGTGCGGGCAGCTTCTGCCCATCAGATGCCCCTCAAGGTCGGGCTTGAGCCCCAGGTCCAGGCACCCTCGTCCTCGGTTCCAAAGGCACCAGGGACCCGGCCGCCCGGAGCAGCCGCCCTGCAGTCACGCCCCGTGTGCCCACAGGTTGGGAGGACGCCCTGCTGTCCCCGCGGGAGCCCCGGCTGAGGCTCATCCTGGTGGGCAGAACGGGCACCGGGAAGAGCGCCACGGGCAACAGCATCCTGGGCCGGCCCGAGTTCGAGTCCAAGCTGGGGGCCGTCTCGGTGACCAGGGTCTGCAGCGTGGGGACGGGCCGCTGGGGCCGGTGGCACGTGGAGCTAGTGGACACCCCGGACCTGTTCGGCACCGACGTGGCCCCGACCGACCCGCGCTGGCGGGAGCTGGGCCGCTGCCACCTGCTGTCCGCGCCCGGGCCGCACGCGCTGCTGCTGGTGTGCCAGCTCGGCCGCTTCACGGCGCAGGACCAGGAGGCCTGGCGGCGGGTCAAGGCCATGTTCGGGCGCGGCGTGGCGGCGCGCACCGTCGTGGTCTTCACGCGCAAGGA
>PVHY01004763.1:0-90344 GCA_004024945.1 Uropsilus gracilis | reverse complement strand
TGTACCTAGAAGAAATCATTCTAGCAGAAACGAGCCAGCTGGAAAGGGACAGAAACCAAATGGTTTCACTAATATATGGTCAACCAAATGAAACTGCACAAGAGGAGAATGGGGACCAGCTGGAGCGGGTGGGAGGGGGAGGTGGTGGGTGACCCCCAGGGATTGAAATGATGTGAAATATAGATAAATAAATTAAAAAAAAAAAAGAAAATTCATGTGGCCTTTCTGCAATACATTTTATAGAAGTGCTGTTCCTTGAATTGCTAACCCCACCATCACCCTTCTCCCCAAAAGAAACAAGAGCAGCTGAATGAAACAGAGAGTCTGAGACAGTTGTCAGCTGGAGAGGGAGATAATTAGAACCTGTTATTAAGGACAGGTTTAGTTTTCCCATTTTCTAACCCATTCAGGGTGGCAAGGGTTTTATACTCACAAGCTTTTGATATGTGGTGATCTCAAAATGGAAGGTATCATCAAGGGAAAGGCAGGTGGGAAGGCCAGGTTGAGGGCTAAGAGAGCTCAGAAGGTCTCATGAGAAACCTCCAGCCTAGCAGGTGTTGGAAGGCGGCACGTAGGACAGTGACCTGTGGGCCCTGAGGGCGGGGGGGGTCACTCACCAGAACGGCCATCTGCACGACGTCAGGCTGTTGAAGGGCCTGCGGGTCCACGGCTGGCCAGGCTTGAAGCAGTACACTGGTGTCCCAGGCATAGTGAGTGCACAGCTTCCTTGGAACCAGCGCCAGGCCTGTAGTGCCAAGGTACACGAGTCATAGCACACATAGAGGTCATGGCAGAAAGTGTCTACCCCAACAAAGTCTGGCTTGGAGCTAGTCTGAGGAGGTTCTGGGAGGTCATGAGGCTGTGCCATGGATTTTCATAGCCTACCAGGTATCCCCATTGACCTTGGCCTAGTTCATAAGCTGAGGTTCATAGGTACCTTTCTTTCTTTTTTTTTTTTTCAGTGCCCAGAACAGTAAGGTAGATAGATATGCTATTCTACAAGCATTTGGAAAAAACGAGCCTACAAATTAGACTCAGTCTCTGCAGCTGCAGGAATGCCTGTGTTACTGGGAACAGATTCCAAAGCAATGCACTCCCTTCACTTCTTTGCCTGCACTCAAATGCTTAAATGCTTGTGGTCTGAAAGGGCCTCTCTTCAGTCTTTTGACTCAGAATCGCTGTATCCCCAACCCCCCATGCCCAGAACAGTAGGGGGCTCCTTCTGGACCTCCTCAGAGGCATCTCAACCTTCCCCAGGAAACATCCTCTTAAGAGGGGCCCTGGCAGATTACCCATTGCAAGGAACTGACCTTGCCTCAGGGTGAGTCACACATGAGGAACCAAGAACTTGACCCCTCAAGTCCTGTTTACGGAAAGCTTGCTGCAGCAACCCTCAAGCAGAGGGGACTGGGCAGAGCACTCCTCTCAGCACCTACAGGAATGCACGGGGCTGGCTGTCAATGCTTCGGGGCTTCAACTACCAGTTTTGAGCAGGGTACATTGTGGTTTCAAAGGATCTGCCCATATCCTGAGCATGAGAGGTTCTCAAATGTGCAGGAAGTACACACATAAGAAAAATATATGCCTGGAACTACCAGCCTGGTCACCTCTCCACTGCCTCTGCATCTTTGCAAAGGAGGCCTGGGCAGGGCAGGCAAATGGGTGTGGTTGGCGGGTACAAGATGCTAAGGTCAGTGTCTGATCAGCCTTAGAGCCCTCAAAGGAAGGCTCCTCCAGGGGTGGTGGAGGAGACCCCCTGTAATAAGCCTTGGAACTGGGAGATGCATTTGAAGGACAGTTTCAGTGCTTGGGGATGGTCTGAGGTGGAATCTGGGGCAGAGGGATGAGTCGTCCCCCCCCCCCAGTGCCAAGAACAATGGGTTGTGAATGATTTTTTTTTTCTTAGTGAGAAAACGAATGTATGCTCCTTGCAAACATTTTGTAAAAGGTAAAAAGTATAAAGAAGAAAATCATGTTCACTGAGGTAGCATTTTAAAATTTTAATTAATAGTAAGTAATAGAGAGTATAAAGGTATGTAAAGGCACTTTGATAGTAATGTATTTAATGAACATCCAATACACAAAAATATAAAACCAAACCACCATAATGAAGGCCATGTTGTATATTGGTTGTGTTTTCCTTTTTCCTATGTTTTAAAATACAGAGTGTCTTAATAATATTGTAGGTTTGGTTTCCCAACAAAACATCTATTGCAATATAGTGAGTCACACAATTTTTTTTTATTTTCCCTGTGTATATAAAAGTCATGTTTACACTACACTGTAGTCTATTAAGTATACAGTGTATTTATTATATCTAATTAAATAATGTACACATTTTGATTAAAAAATACTTTATTGCCAGAAATTCTTATCATTATCTCAGCCTTCAGCAAGTCATAATCTTTTTGCTGGTAGAGGGTCTAATTAAAAAAAAAGTAGTATCTGTGAAGTGCAATAATACAAATCATTAGTATAAAATGAGACTGTCTATAATAGTTTCATGGGAAATGATATCAATAGTATATATTTTAATATATAACATGACCCTAATTTTTATTAGGTCAATATGTGAACAGCTGAAAGGTAGGAAAAAATAATCAGAATAATAGCAGTGATTGTCTCTGGGAGGCAGAAATATGGTTGATTTTTTTTTTAATCTGTCTTTTAAAAAAAGTTTTACAGATTTTTTACAAGGAACATTTATCACTTTTGTAGTCTGAAACTATATTTTAAAATTATATTTTTCCAAACAATGAGATATTTCTTCTGGTTTCTTTGTAAGCTTTCTTTTTAAATTTATTTTATTTTTTTTGAGACTAGGTCTTGCTTTATTGCCCAGGGAACTGCAGCTCACGTTGCCTAGGGTACCACAGACATAAGTGATCCCCAGCCTTAGCCTCCCAGGTAGCTAGGATTATAGGTGTGCACCATCACGCCCAGGTATTTTTTGAGACTAGGTCTTGCTATGTTGCAGAGTGGGTCTCAAACCCCTGGCGGGTCTTGAACCTGGGGACTCAAGCGATTCCTAGCCTTGGCCTTGCACTTCGTAGGCTGCGATTAAAGGCACGTGCCACTATGCCCGGCCTCTCTTTATTTTCCCTATTTAATTTTTAAATCTATCTGTACTTTTTTGTGTGTCTATTATGTGAATATATTATTAAAAACACACTCACACAGTCACTTTTCCAAACCCAATTTGTCAAATAAGCCTCCTCTTCCCTATTGACTTAAGATTTTCTTTTATGATATATTAGACCAGGGATGGTGTTAGGGCCACTCACTCAGAAGCGACGGAAAGTCCTATCTGCAAGGAGGCCAAGGACCTAAGATGGACACATCGCTTCCTTTACTGAGAAAGTCTTACCACCAAAAGAGTCTGC
Organism: Uropsilus gracilis; assembly: GCA_004024945.1. Lineage (NCBI taxonomy): Eukaryota > Metazoa > Chordata > Mammalia > Eulipotyphla > Talpidae > Uropsilus > Uropsilus gracilis. Next base: position 86,961 of record PVHY01004763.1, on the reverse strand, counting down.
TGAACCTACACCTATGCTAGGGGACATGGCTGGTGTGTGTCCTGAGACAAGTTGCTCGTGCTGTCCTGGATGGCAACAGACAACCCCAACCAGCCTCTGACCACGGAGAGCGAGCCCTGGTCTGGTCTGTTCTATTGAACCATCTTGATTCTTGTGCTGGGACCACAGGTTTATGTGTTGTAGCTGTACGTGTTTCCTATCTAGCCCTCTTGTTATAACACTATTTCCAGTCTAAGGGAAACCAGGCCCCTGAAAGTCTGAAGTCAAGTTGTGTAGAAGATGTACTCCTGAGCCAACTGGCCCCTATGCCCTGGGGTTCCTGCGCTTACTCATGTACTGATTCCATTTCCAACACATGTGCCTGTTGGCAGAAGCAGAAAGTGGCTTCCTGCTTGTCCTTCAGAAGGGCTTCTATGATTTTTTTTTTTTTTTTTTTTTTTGAGACTAGGTCTTGCTATTTTTGCCTGTGGAACCGCAGGCTCTTGTTGCCCGGGGTACCACAGACTCAAGCCATCCCCAGCCTCAGCTTCCCAGGTAGCTGGGATTACAGGTGCACGCCACCACACCCAGGTATTTTTTGGAGCTCGGTCTCGCTACGGGCCCCAGGCGGGACTCGAACCGCGATCCCTAGCCCCGGCCGCTTCATAGGCTGAAGCTTACAAGCACGAGCCACCGTGCCCGACAGAAGGGCTTCTATGAGGACTCATATCTAAATACAAGACAGAGGTCACAGCAGGGTGGCCATCATTTCTTTATTTTAGCAGGGTGGATTGTCCCGTGACCCAGCTGCAGTGGGAAGAATTCCAGGGCCTCTACATGGCAGTGGGACAGGATGCCTGGGAGATGAAAGGACCTTGGATGTAAATGATGTGGGCAGAAGCTGTTACAAATTCCACTTGAAAAAAAATAAGGAAGGCCAGCCTTCCTGGAGCAATCAGCGGCTTATTTATAGCGGCCTGGGCCCCGCCAGTTTCCATACAGAAGGTATTATGTTGCTGGAGGCAGCTCCAGCAACAGCAGTGGGGTATCCTGTTCAGAGGGGAGGAACAGAAAACCACGACCCTGACTCTATGTAGGGTTTTCGCATCCCTGCTCTTTTCAGGGAAGTAAAAACACAGCATGTACACAACAAATAGAAATACATGGTTATTTTAGGTGATATAAGTCTGGTCAAGAGTGACATTTGGGAAGCACATGGGGAAATTCTGAACACAAGATGGGAAATGGGACGGCCTAGCACACAAGGCCATCATGCAGGGCTGGCTGTCATCTATGGCCCTCCCTGTGTCTTCCCTTCCTTTGGGAGCACTGTTGCCACTGACCTTTCTGCAAAATAAGCCAAACCACCTTCTCCCACTCTTGAGAGCTGGTTAGTTCGTCCTGACACCATGTGATTGTGGATGGCAGCCCACTCCTGGTGGATGTCAGCTGGCTGGTCTCTACCCCCGTCCCTGCCTACCTCCCCCAACGCACACCCACCACTGCCCTCATACACACACAAGAGAGGACCTGGTCTGACCCCACTGTGTTTCATCTAGCCCTGGCCGTTTCAAGAAAATGAACAAGAAGTCATATCACTTCACTTTAGTCTTTACCCACAGAAATGGCTCCATGGACAGTATTCTGAAATAACAACATTGACACAGCACACACACTTAAGTATAAAATACCATCGGGGAACAGCAGGATATAAAATATTAATTGGGAGAACTTTTTCTTTTTCTCCCTTACAATTATCAGACACACACACACGGTTTGTACATAGTTTGTATGTTTGTAAATTTGTGAAATTAATGAATGGAGCACATATACTTGGTAAAATACTACAGCTGCAATACTTTACAGCTACTTCTATTTTATGAAGGAAAATGATTTTGTGGTGATAGATTGGTAGTTCAAGATTACATGTTACCTCAGAATCCCAAGGGAGATGAAAGGTCATCTTGCTGTAACCCTCACAATTAAACTATGGAAGGAAGACCTGGAAATCACATGAGTTAGAAGACCGAGGAAAAAAATGAACAAAAATAACACTCTAGAACTATAAAAATGATCAGAGAAATAGCATTAAATCTTATCACCACATTTGAAACAACTTGTATTTTGGGTAAGAGGCTATTCTCAAAGCAGAAACAGCAAAGTGACAGCAAGAAGAGGGCAATGACCCAAATGTCCATCAGTGGAGGACTGTTGGATACTCAGGTATTGCTCATAAGGTAGGCCACCTTACAGCTGTTAAAAAAAAAGGGGCAGGTCTCTAAGTGTGGAGATAGAAATACTCTCAAATACAGTAAGAGAAAAAAAAGTTGGACAGAATGTTAGTGTTTGTGTTCATTAAGACCTTCTCCAATTAAAAATAAATTCCTCCTTCCCTTCCTTCTTCTCTCATGATCTATGTTCCAGAACTAGGGTGTCAATGCTCAGGATTTGTAGAGACAATTGAAAACAAATGAACTCTACTCTGAAATAATTATAGGTTCACAGGATGTAGCCAAGAAATGTACAGGAGGCCCTCTGTATCCTTTTGTCAGCTTCCTCCTGTGGAAATATCTAGAAAAATTATGGCACAATGTCAAAACCAGGTGATTGACATTGGTACAATCCACAGAGATTTTTTCATTGGTTTTATAAGTGTGTATGTGTGTGTGTGTCTTCATGTAACACTAACACAGGCAAGACGTGGAACTGCTCTATGGCTACAAGGCTGTCTTGTTTCCCCTTTTACGGCCACCGCAGTTCAGTTCCTCTGCCCAGTTCTTAGCCCCCAGCAACCACTGATGTGTTTTCCATCTCTATAATTTGGTTATTTCAAGTATGTTATATAGAGGAAATCAGAGTATAAACTTTTGAGATTGGTTTTTTTCATTCAGTTTAATTCCCCTGATATCCAGCCAGATTGCTGCCTGTTGGAAAGGTCATTTTTGATGAAGATGAAATGATCCCTTCAACCAGAGCACCACCAAGGAACTCCCTGTCTGGTGATTTTCTGCTCTTTCATTATCTACCAACAAAGGAAACCTTGTGTCTTTCATTTGGAAATAGTACCCAGGATGCCAAATAAGCAATCCCTCCCTGCCCTCTGCCCCTGCCCTCAAGCAAGTGTCCTTACCTGGACAGGACAGTAGTTCTGGTAGGGTAAATAAAAGGTAACTTTGGTGAGTTCAGATGTGATATCTTGAGTTCTCAAACCCAGAGCATCAGGAAATGGAAAAAATTATCCTCATTCCTTAGAAGTTTGCTAACTGCCAAGACACTGGCTCTGTTTTTCACTGAAGAGTACCATCCACAACTAAAGGACTGGCAGAAGACTAACAGGCGTCAAGCATTTTGGGCTCCTCTGAAATGTTCCCTTTTTACCGAGTGTGATGATGGCCATTTTACCATGACCAGGCATATCTATACTAAACTACCAACCAACATCAAACTTAACAGGAAGCATTAGGCCCCCCCCTTCCATCTGGAAATGAGACAAGACTATATTGGCCAGAATATCTTAATGTTGCATGGGGCTTTCAACACAATAAACTAACAATAAACAGACAAACAACAGGGTGCAAGAATAAAGAACACTTATTCTTATTTGCTGGTCCTAGAATCCCAGAAAATCCAGGATTTTACCCCTTAAAGAAAACAAGAGGAAATCTGGATAGAGATCAATAAGCAAATGAATTTCTGAAAATTTATATCCCACTTATTACCCACTTATTACCAGTCAAAAATTATAAAAGAAAAAATATTCCAGTCACAAAAGCAAATATAAGAGAAAATATAACAAAATAAATTGCTTGTTAATCTTCTTAAGAAATGTGCAGAACCTATAATGAAGAAAACTATAAAACATGACTGAACATAAAAAAGCCTTGACTAAATGGAGGGACAGACCTGGCCCAGGGACGTGAGCCTAGAGTAGGTAAGACGTGGTGTTTTCCAGATGAATTCCAACTCAGTCAAATCTAAAGGAGATTGTTGAGGAAACTTAAAATCATACCAGAGGTCTAGTAAGAAATAAATATGGAAAATTAGTTATGAAAAAGGAAGGGAGGTTAGCTTGCAAAATATTAAAATTTTTGGAGAAATTCCATAATTTAGTCAGTGTGACAGAATGTACACTTTTAAAAAAAGAGATTCTAGAGTGAAAACTAAAAGAGTTTTCAAAAAAGATAATTTGACATTTATCAAGAGTTTTAATTACAGTCCTATCTTTTTGTCTTTTTGACTCCAAGGAAGTAGAGGTGAGGACAAGAACTGAAGTGCAGCATGCTAGTGGTGGATTGTTTATGGGACAACTGGAATCCCAGGGGACAATCAGTCATCAACCCATTAGCAGGACAGACATGGTCATGTCCAAGGACAATCAGTGCGGTCATTAAAAATGTCTACAAATGAAACAACATCAAAACACCAATAAGCATGTCTTACTTTTAAACTGGAAATATCAGAGATGAATTTTTCACAAACCTGGGAGGCTAACCCAACCCTACAGAGAACAGTGGTGGATCTTCAGTCCCACAGCTCTGCCAGTTTTGGGCTGAGCACCTACCTTCTCTGTTTTCTCACCATAACTCCTGTTAGTGCTTTTTTCACTGCAAATTTCACCTCTTCATAGACAACTTGGAATTACAGTGGCCATACTATATGAACAACATTTCTTGAGTGATGTCTTAGAACAAAAAGGAAAGAAAATTCTAAACATCCCATGGTCTGCTTTCTTTAACTGACATGGAAAAGCTCCTAAATATTACTCGGACTTGAAATTTGCCTCCCCACCCTCCCACCCCGAAAAACTCTTACCTAAGGCTAACACAAAGGTAAAAACTGAAAGCTGTCTTTCTTGCAGATTCACTAAGCACTTGTTCTAGTTCTTCTCATTCTTTTTTACCTCTTTTGCTTTCCCCTGCCTAGAACCTTGTTCATCCCTCATGAGATCTTTACAATTATGTCTTCTCCTTTTTCTTCTAAATCAGCTAGTCTACTTTATTATCATTTATAATTGCAATCATTACTAGTTCCCCTTGTCAGGGGGTTCCTGGAATGCAGGCCCTACCTGGCTGTTCTAAAGTACTTCCAAATTTCAGAAATGAAAGAAAGAAGTTTATTAAAGAATTCAGATTCACCTAGGGCACACACAGTCTGGGCCGCTCCACCCTCCACCAACAAATCTACATTTTGGAGGGGCCAGAAGATGCTAAAACTTGGCTAGAAAAGGCTCATTGGAAAGACCCCCCCCCCAATGACTTAAAATACAGTAAATACATTTTACTCAATCACAGTACCTTAAAGTAGGATTTGTGGGGACGACTGAAAAGACCCTTGTTAAAGTAAATTAGCTCAAGCAGCAAAGAAAGAATCATAGGGGACTTCAAAGAGACCTATGAGCACCTTCAGATGGCAGCCCTAATGCGGGCCTTTCCAAAGTCGTCCCCCCCTTTTTTCTTGATAGATGTTTATAATCAGAAATTTCAGTTATGGCACATAAACAAAAAACTGACTGGCAAATCATTCCATTGCATGAATTTTAGCACTTGGCTGAATATCTTGAAGCGGCTTTAGATACCAAAGAGGATCCAAATTAAGTACATAGTTTTACCAGGAAAAAAAAAAAGATCTTCTGCTTCTTTAAGAAATGGAAAACACTTTCTTTTTGACAGAGCTACTTGCTAGTATTATATGAAAGGGGACAAAGGAAAAATAATTGTTTTAATTACAAAGGAAAGGGACTGATGTTCCCTTCTGAAAACTCATGAAGTAACTCAGAATGACTGAGCAGTGCCCAAAGCTTCCCTTAAATCAACAAGGAGAACTATCTTTTAAAATCAAAGGACATAAACAAATCTTTCTGATAGAAATGGGGGGGGTGGCACTCTGTCATTTGAAAATTCACCACAGTTCCCATCCATCTCCCACAGCCAGAAAAGCACTTGGGCGGCAAGAATGTGAAATAATCCTTAAATTCTTCTCATTCCCCAACCTTACACTGTGACCTTACACTAATTCCCGCACTAGTTAACATGCATTTCTTCTCTGTAACACGGCGTCGGTATGTTTAATCAGGAGAGCTCTTTTATGTGAGTGGGACTGCCAAGTTGGATGCATGTCAGATGGGCTTTAACTGAAGAAACCCCCCGCCTCCCCCCCGCCCCCCAAACCCCTGGAATGTTCCCTGGTTCCTTGGGAGACCATATGTCACTTTCCCTAGCCCTGTATGCTTGACCCAAGCCAGTGTGAGAATGTTTGAGAGATCCCTGATTGTCTGGGCCATGGTTCTGCTGATGTGGAATTTTAGGAGCTGAATTCACTGAATTAGAAATGGACCTTCCTAGACTCTTACCTAAATTTGTTCAGTACCCTTTAGAGCATAAAGCTAAGGGAGGATTGAGGCCTACTGTAGGAGACTTTGTAAAGAGGGGATGCATGATTCCTTTTTTTATTCTCCATAATTAATATGTATCACTTTCGAAATAATCATTGAGAAGAGTGGACCTAGTAGTAAAGCAACCTGGTTTTTAAGTCCATAAGGGCAATGAGGTTTCTGGGCTAAAAGGAATCAAGTAACCAGACTGCTCCAGAAGCCAACAGTTAAGGGAATCATTTTTGAAAAGAGAATCCTTCTCAGAGTGTGTCTAGCCTCTGCCATGTGCCAGGCAACACGCCAGGCTACAGGGCCAAGAGAAACTCAAAGAATTCATCAAAGGATCAGACACCCAATGAGGGCTGGCTCCTCATTGTGAGCCAACTCACTTGGCAGCACAAATAAATACCTCTCCATTCCTTCTTGCACTTGTCTTTCCATCTCATATCAGCCTTTGGAAGACTGCAATGGTGAGCATCTTGTCAATGAAGACATTGGCAGTCAGGGGCCGAGGGCACTGATGTCATGACCCGATACTTTCCCAATGACTGGACTGCTCATGGTCCGGCCTTGGGCAAGGCCTTGGGGAAGAGCTGCTATGAGGTTTGTTACCAGGTGAATGTATTATGTAAATGCAGAGTCCCAGATTTCCCATCTCTAACCATGTCTAAAATGTCCATGGAAGTTACAGGAACCCTGTGAAGCCAAGGTTTGAAGAACTGGGCCAGCACAGTCATGACAAGTCCGCCTGTATAGCACCTTCTCACTTAATTTTTATACTTAAGGGCTACTGCTAAAGACACAAGGAAGCAATCATCCTTCTGTACCTGCTGGGATCTAGAACTCAGCAGTGAAACACACTTGAATTGCCACTAACATACTAGGTTTAAAAAGTGAGCTAAGAATAACTTGGGCAAAATGACTTAATGGTAGATGAACTCTCTTTTTTCTTCTAACAGGTAGCTCCATAATAAAATAAAAGAGATGAAAAAGAGGAAGAGAAAAAAATGATCAGAGAAGATAGTCTATTATAAATAAAGTTCAAATGATTTCTTAAAAGAAGAGGCTGTAGATATTTCTAGGGGTCGCTTTTGGAATGATGGCCCCTGTAGAACATTCTCAAGAGGCTGCCCTAGAGAGGGAAAGCACTAAAACGTCTTGCCTTTGACTTTTATCTGACAGCCAGGTCTTGCAGTTGCCAGGGTCCCTCAAATGCTCGTGCATTAGAACCATCCAGGAGCTGGTTACAAACACAGACTCTCCAGACACTCCTCAGAGCCCCCAGGAGGGGTGGGGGTGGTGGAGGCATCCACTTAACCCACATAAGCCTCAGGCTGTCAGGTCTGTGCCAATGTCTAGCTTACAAATAACCATTTGGTGGAGAGGACTGAATCATAGTTTAAGTGAGCAACTTCTAGATCTTCCATTTAATTCCAGTGCTCTTTTTCACATCTGTAAAGTGGGACTATATGTGAATTTCATCTCCAGAAGATACAAAGGGTCATGATGTGTGGATATCAGGAGGCTGAATTATGAGAAAGAATATGGTGATAGCAATATTCACATTGCTCCGGGAACACCAGTTCTAAGTGGGGAAGTGTCTTTCCCTTTGGCAGGGGTGACCACGTGGAAGAAAAATACCACCATTCAAAGCATGAGACAGATAAGTTGATGCCAAATGCTGGACACCCCACAGATGAAGATATCAAATGTTCCACAAAAGGCCTGAGGACATGCTCATTAGTGGTTTCTGGTCAACCAAGGCCTTCTCCACCTACCTGCCCAGAGCTCCGAGGTTATGTGAGGGGCCATCGGTGCTGCCATCACTATTAGGGCACACAGGGCATCCTCAAACTCAAGGCTGTGGAGAACCACTCTCTGAGAAGCTTGCTGAGGAAGAGAAGAGAGCACCGACGTCAAGTAAGGGTGAGAAAGGCCATTAACGCATCTGAAGTCCTGAGTTACAGCAGTAGGAAGAAAACCTCTTCCCCACCCACTTTTGATCTGGACAAAGCACACTCTCCATCTAACTACAGTATTAAAAATAGCTGCAGCACCAGCAATACCAAATATATTAACTGCGAATGTGCCACACCCTCATTCTGTGCTAACTTGGCGAGTTCTCTCCCTACCTTGGAGGGCAGCATTCTTTTTTTTTTTTTAGGCGACAGACTCCTTATTTACAATCAAGTTCCAAATCCAGCTAGCTTTTTCAAGAATATTCTTTTTCTTTTTATTATTTATTTTTTTATTGATTGCACATATATTTGGGCAGTATTCTTACCAGATGAAGCAGCAAAGGATAAAAAGAAGGAGAGAAATTTGCCTCTGCATGTGCAGTTAACCAAGTAGCAGCCTGGATTAGAATCCAGGCTGGTCTTAGATCAGAGGGGTTATTTTTAATGGACCCTCCCAACTATAAAATAAGGCTGTGACTTGTAGAACAAATGTATCTTTAAGATAAAAGTCTGTGCTCTCTGTCCCTGACTTGGGGCCCTGTTGGTGGCCTGACCACATGGCTAGAACCCTCCACCTCCACCCCCATCACACACCCCTATGAGGACAGACAGACGACTTACCAAGAGGACACTGTTGAGTCCCATCAGCTGAGAAACCACAGAATTCAGTGAGAAATCCTCTGTGAAATGGGTGGTCACCTATTTGTAAAAGTTGAATTACTCATTAGCTTCAAAATTCCTTGAAGGTTTCACAAGAACAGAATTATCAGAAAAATGTGAAATTGAATGTGATCAATGGTGCAAATATATTCACTAGCTCAAATAATCCTCATAATGATTCAGCAGCACAATGAGGCTGATGGTTTTCCACTGTTCAAGGTGGCACCTCTTTTCCTGAATCTGGATAGTTTCAGTTCTCACAGTTGGTGCTTAAGAAAATACTGCCTATTAGCTACATAGGAGGTAGGAGACATAGATGAGCAAACATCAAAACATTTAGAAGTAGGATGTGCGATAAAGGATGTGACTGCTCCTTGGTTGTGTGACTTAAGTTCACAATGAACACATTAGTGTACAGGGTAAGGCTGGCTCTACATTTGAAAATTATGGAATCAGTGGGAACAGTAATATGATTTGTCAGCTTCTTCCTGCTTATGTGCTTTTCAGTTTTGAATGTGGGCAAGAATATAGAAAGATAACACATCTTCAAATGTCAAGAGTTTCTAACTCACTGCAATAACCCAATTATATTATCTGACAGAATAGAAAAATCTGCCAAACTGGGAGCAGAAGTATGTGGTATGAAAACAATCATTCAGGCATCACTCAGTTCAGTAAATTCAATTCAGGGAGCTGTTCGTCTACATTAGAGGGCGGAATCAAACTGAAGAAGTGTCACCCAATGAGACCAGGCTGGACCCAGAACCATTTCAGTTTATATAAGTCAGGGAGAAATAACCCTCTTCTTTCAATGCTGTCAGTTATCAAAGTCCGCTCAGTGACCTTGGCTGAACTTCTTAAGTTTGATTCAGTACATCTTGAAAAAAGTAAAATCAGCCTAAGGAGCACTTGAGGTATCTGGCACTCATTTTAAAAATGGCTTCAGGTTTCCCAAATGCCTTCTTTCAAAATGGCTTTTTTCCACACAGCTTTTACAAAGGGGGACATCAAGCTTTATAGCAAACTTTTAGGTAAAAATTTTAAAGGATTTTATTGTCAAAGAGAAATCTTTTAAAATGATACAGAAAATTCTATATTGTTACTGAGAGGGCAAATCTCTGCCATGCTGAACATTGGGGGAACCTGGATTCTAGTCTGCTCAAGGTTTCACTAGCTCTGACTTTCCTCTGTTCCTTATTTCTGTCCCCAACTGTAAAATGGGCAGGTGAAAGAAGAGAATCTTCTTGTGGTTCTTTCACCTCTAAAATTCTGTTTCTGGCCACAAAGCCTATAAAATATATCATCAGCATGAGGGTGAATTTGGTTTTCTGCTTGAATATGCTAAGCACAGAAATACAGGAAGCAGGCAGCTTCTGAGAGCCAGGATGGTCAAATGTGAGGCATCAACAGAGGAACAGTCATTTCCTGCCAGCGTCTCTTGGTACTATTGCTCCACCTTGGGGAGACATCCAAAGCCATAAGACCAATTCCTCAAGGCTGACGGGGCCCTCAGAATAAGGGAAGAAGGCCCACAGAGGTGTAGCCCATGGCAGGTGCTTAGACCACACAGGCCTAGTTACAGCCAACAGTGTCCTCGGAAAGTTTCTGACCTGAGAGATGACTGAGTTCTTGTACTCCTGGAGCTTCCTGGCTTCCACTTTCTCCTGGTTACTCAGCAGATGAGGCCTGGGAATCTCCCCCGATGTCCTGGCCTCAATAAATCGGGTTGTCAAGGACCACAGGCGCTGCTGCCATCTCAGCACCCCAGGGAGAGCGTCGGCTGAGGTTAGAGGAGGGAATGGGAAAGAGAGGATACACGAGAATGACTGATTTGACTGTGAAGTAACCCCCTTGCTTCTCAGGGGATACATTCAAGATCCCCAACGGATGCCTAGAACCACAGGTAGTACTAAAGCCTGTATACACTGTTCTCCCCTAGCCATCCCTACAAATAGTCTAATTTAAAAATTAGACACAGCAAGAGATGAATCATAGTTGATAATAAAATAGAACAATTACAACAACAGGCTGCAGGAAAAGTTATGTGAATATGATCTCTCTCAAATATCTTACTATACCATAGTATTTTCAAATGAGACTGAGAAACTGAAACCTCAAAAGGTGAAGTCATGGATAATGGGGACCACTGTAACTAAGCTAAGTACCTGTCAGTTGAAGACATACTTCTTTGTGTCTCCAAAGGTGTGTTCTAGCTTCTGGCACCCAGACCAGGTCTGATTCCGTCATATCTTGGAGTCCCAGGCATTCAGAGCTCTGGATGGTAGGATTACTCCAAGTGTTGCCCCCAACTGGCCAGAAGGGGCATCAGAGCACTGCCTCCAAGACTGAGGAAGTCTGCTGTGAGAAAACGTTTGAAGAACCAAGAGAGGATTTGGCCACGGTGGGTAACACGTGGTCTCATGGTCCACAGACTGCCTCAAAGCTGCAGAGCTGGCCAGCAGGAGGTGTTTAACACAGTTTTGTCCTCGCCAGACCCATAAGTGTTACATATTTCAGACATATTCATCCAGTGGAGTTGCTGATGGAATCTTCTGGAGAAGTTGAATGGCTTTGCCCTGTGGCTCTGGGTCATAAGACCAGCCAGGTCTTATGGCCAGACCAGGTCTTTGCTGTGTGAGGTGCAGCCCACATGAAAGAAAAGTGAATGAATGTTGGACAGTTTATTCTAAGCTTCAGGCACCCAAGATTACTGTACCTCAAAGCATTTTAGATAGAAACAACTTTGGAGAGACAAATATCCTCTGACAGGCTGGAGGTTGCTGTGGGTGACTGAGGATGACAGGAGCTGGCAGGGTTTTCTGGATTGGGGAGGGATGATGATACTGTTCTAGATGAAACCCTTTTTGAATAAATCAGCATAGGACTAGCCTGGGAAGGTCACACTGGGCCTAGAAGAGGTTTGCAGCAGCCAGTCTGCCTCCAGAAAGAAGGTTCTCAAAGTTGGGTCCTCATAGAACCTCCTCAGAACACTACAGCATATGTTAAAGGCAGGTTTCTGGGCCCTGCTCTGCAGCAGGTCTGGGCTGGAAACTCAGATTTGTAATTGAAAAAAAAAAAATTTGTAATTGCAACAAATTCCCTCCAGGATTCTGGGGCTCTCTTACATCTGAGAACACTGGCCTCAGGCTGCAGGAAGCTGGACAGGCTACCACTTGCTTCAGGGAACTGATTCCTAGAACTCTGCACTACTGGCTATCGCAACGACATTTCCTTCCTTGAATCCTGTCCAGGGAAAAATCACAAAGGAAGCAGGCCAGGAAGAGGAAGATGACTTACTTTTCACATCCCACAAGATATCCTTCTCTGGAGGGGCAGCAAAAAGGATGTAGAGCCGGAGGGTGTCAATGCCATACTGCTCCACAACTTCCTTGGGGTCTACCCCATTGTGTTTGGACTTGCTCATCTTCTCCCATGTCACTACTAACTTCTCTTTCGTTTTTGCATGAACAGGAACAGAACCTAACAATAAGACAACACATCAGTATTGTGTCGTGTGGGTCAGAATCAGTCTTATAAAAACATACTCAGCAAGAAAACACAGTTCCATTTTGGAGATAGTCCAGACCACTGCAATAAGGCGAATATCATAATAAAGAGAGTCCTGGGACTTCTTTGGTTCCCCCTGTACCTATAAGTTATGTTTACACAATACTGTAGTCTATTAGGTGTGCAGTAACAGTATGTTTTGAAAAAACAATGCACAGACCTTAATTAAAAAATACTTTTATTGTTAAAAAATGCTAACCATCATCTGAGCCTTCAGTGTGTCATAATTTTTCTTTTTGCCAAAAACCTTCAATTTGTAAAAAAAAAACTAAAATAAATAGACAAACAATCCCCAGCAATGTCTATGAAGCATGATAAAATGAACTACAATAAAATGAGGTGAGCTTGCGCTGGGTGAGTACTGATTGTATGTGTTTGAAGACTCCCATTAATTACCAAATGCCTCTTGCCTGTATTACATAATAAAAATGTTTTCATTTATAAATAAATGAGACCTCTCTTCCACTTCAAAGCTTCCTTCATGAGCATCTAATACAGTTATAATGACCTATGTGAATTTTTTCTCAACCACAAAAAAAAAAAAAAAAAACAAAGAAACTTCCCTTTCTATAAAAGTAAATTATGTATATACCAAAAGGGAGATGAAAAAAGGATAAGAAAGTCTGGTGCATATTGCTGTTTTCTTTGTGGGTTCAGGGTCTCAGATGGAAGCAGGTCCCGTGGGGACTCAGAGGAGCAGGGAGTCTGAGAGGTCACTGCACCTGGAGGCCTGTTCTCACCTCTGTGCCCCAGTCACCAAAACATGATCTGGCAGTATCAGCCAAATGGAGTTACTCAGGGGGCTCATTAAAATGGGGTGTCCCTTTGTGGGGCCAGCCCAACACCCCTTCTTTGGAAATGCCGCCTCCCCATTTCTACCACTGGTTCAGATGGTGCTGATGGAGGTGGCCGAAGATGGTCACCTTCAGATGAGGTACCCTTATCGTTGAGCCCCAGATGCTGGGACCAGGAAGCACACAGGACCAGGCTAAGCCTCTTTCTCAGGAACTGCAACTAAGAGATGGAAACTCCGGTTTGATGTTGTTGGGCACTGACTCCATTAAGGAGATGGGCCAAGACTTGGAACCATGGCTACTTCTTCAAGGTCTCTTTGTAAGTTGAAATTAGGGGGGAGGAGAATCCAGTCCTGGCAGAAGGAGAACAGAGAGAAGTGAGAAGAGGAACTAGAGGCTTAAGAAAAAGAGGAGAAAGGAGTGGCTGGTGACTTCCGGCATGCCGAGCCAGGCCCAGCTGTGTTCACCACAGCTGAGTGTGGGTGACAGTCCCTGTCCCTGTGCAAAACCCAACTCTGGGTGGATGTTTCCTCCACTCAAATAACCCCTCACTCCAATGCAACCAAATTTCCAAGGGTCTGCTCTATGTACCTAACAGCCCACTGCGCACTTCACAAGAAGCTGGCCATGAAGCAGATGAAGCCAGCCTTAACTGACCCAGGCATTCTGGCATGGGACAAGTCTGCATGGGAAGGGAAAGATGTTCAAAACACCCATGGTTCCAATGACATAAGAGCAGGGGGACTATAGTTTCAGGCTGTGGTAAATTCAAGAAACCACTGGCCCCTCAACTTCACACATCCCCTCTGGGCTGTGGCTAGTCTTTACAGTGCTGTTGTGCAAATGAGGAAAACAGTATCTTTTGGAGCAGAAATGAGAGGTAAGATGTGGTCCTGGTTGGGCAAGGGGCTGAATTTCAGACTCTGCCCACCTGCAGGGCTGGGTACTCTTGTGTAGTACCCAAACAACACAGCTATCCATGGCAACCCCCCCTATAACAGAGATCACTTTACTAAGAGCTGAAATGCATGTGCCCTCTGGATGTGACTCCTTTCCCCCTATTCTGTATTGAAGAAGCTCTGCCAATTTCTGCTTCGCCAGTGGTTTTTCTTCCATCAGCTACATGCCCATTCCAAGCCCTGCTCCATCACTGCTTTTAGGTCATTCCATTGACTACTTCTACCTCATCATCTCTCTTGGAAAACAGTTACCACTTAAGAGGTTGCTGGGTTTACCCAATCCCATGCATCTGCTACTGGTTTTTCTAAGCCAGTGTGCTGGAGGTTCCTCACAGCTGCCTCTATGCATACCTCTCTCCATTTTCTGACATGCTCCTTGTTTCATTTGTATGCTGGATGCACATGCTACACCTTCATCCCAACAACTAGAGATCTGCAGGAGGAAGTCTCTGTGAGGAAGAGTGGAAAAACAGAGTGGAGGGAAAAGACTTGCAAGAGCTGGGAGGAGAGGGGAGTCTAGGACATGAAGGAGGGAACTGGCTGGGGCTGCTCTAGGTGCTGTGAACACAAAATTCTGAAATGAGCTTTCAAAGTATGAGGGAAGAAACACTGGGGTTACCCCAATCTTGGGAAATGTCTCTTGGGCCTAGGGGCTCTGTCCCTGAGATGTTATCAAATATGGGCTAAGACAGGAGGAGACACCACATTGATTCTCTGTTACACACAAGTGAAAAAACCCTGCCAGAAGCTAACTGGTATGTAAGCTGGATGTGAATGGCTGAGAAGCAGACAGCCAGCTCCAGCCTGCAGAAGGGTGAGCAAGCTGAGGTTCTGAGACCACTGTCCCCTCTCTTGGTTCCTCTGCCCAGGCAGGCCTTGTCGCGGTTCTCTGAGAATACCTGGATGGGAAGATAAGCCATCCTCACCTGTGAGATCGATTTCCTCTCTCTGCAGATACTGTCCAGATGGTAGGCGGAATGTCTGTCCCTTGATAAGGCCTTGGGCTAGCAGCTTGTGAAAAGGTTCTCTGTTAAAAGAGAACAGGAAAAGAAAAAACTGGTGGGGTAGGGTTTGGAAGCATCTAGAAAACCACCGCATATATCTTACCAGCTGGAAGGAAAACATGTTGGCAGAATAGTGTCACTCATAAACCCAACCAGAGCAAATGGCTCCTTATAAATAAGCAATAAGGACAGTGAGTCAAACCAGCAGTTATCAACCACTTCCCCTCTTGAAGAAGTGAGAAGAGCAACAGGATCTGGATTTGAATCTTGTCCTGCTTTTTAGGAATTCTGTGATTCACAGCAAGTCATTTGCTTGCTCAAAGTGTCAGGTCACTCATTTAGAAAATGATTGGCAATAAAAATCCGACTCACTGAGTTATTGAGAAGAAAAGTGAACTGATAAGACTTTAGGTTGGGGTGTTGGCTGAGGTCACTTTTCCCTTTATATATTGTCTGCTTATACTTTTAAAATTTCTTGAATCTTACAAGTTACACATGAACATACCCCTCTGTTGAAATTCAAACCCTCTTTCTATGCCTACCCACTCTGAGTTTGGTGACTATCCCTGGAAAAGCCTGGACACATTTTGGCTGCCTTTTCCATACAAACATGTGCACACATAGATAAGGCTTTACAGATTTTTTTTTTTTTAAGTGGGATCATAATGTGAGCTTCCTTTAGTATTTTACATAATGAGATGAATTACTTCTACAATAGTCCACAGAGATCAAGCTCATCTATAAACAGCTATCCGGTGAAGGATTTTTATTGATTTTTTTTATTGATAGTGCCTGCTTTTAAGAAAGTCATTTTGGTCACACCCTTATAGGTGGAAGACTGACATATCAATTTTTTCTCTTAAGAGGTAGGTAGTGTTTCACTCTCTTACTGAAATGACTTTGTTTCAGATTTGAAATGGTTTATATTCTGAAGACTCCACCTGATTCAGTTTGAAGCATGTGAGCAAGTACTGTTGCAAATACAAAAACTGATTTGTGGAGACATTTGCTGATAACACATATACGCGTTTTGTATTTATACAAGTGAGAGGTTGAGATGTTCCCATGAAAAGCAATCATTTCAAACAGTCCACAAAGAGCTTTGCGATTCAGGCTGAGGAGGACCTGGCTTTGTTAACTTATTGGGAATCTTACTTCACATGCAAGGTTGTTAGCTTTACATGAACTCTGATACCGAGTGAGGGGCCTAGATGGCCTCAGGTGTGACAATGCAGTCTCAGTTCTAATGGCCGGGCAGACAGGGGAGGTTTAAAGGAGGCTTTCTAGCCAGATGCAGTGGTGCATGCCTGTAATCCCAGCACTGGGAGGCTGAGGTCAGGGATGCCTTGAGTCCATGGATTCGAGACAACCCGGGCAACATAACAAATCTCTAAAAAATAGCCGGGTGTGGTGGTATGTGCCTGTAATCCCAGCTACCTGGGAGACTGAGGCTAGGGATCACTTGAGTCCGCGGGTTTGGGACTACCCCGGGCAACATAGTGAGATCTAAGTCTCTTAAAAAAAAAAAAAAGACTTTCTAGAAGATTCAGAGGAGTGAGTGGAACAAAGAGACTGTCTGGGGAGGATATAGGGGTCAGCCAGAAATAAAGAATTCATGCCTTTGTATTTTAAAATTTTGTCATGAATCCACATATGCACATGTGTAACAGAGATAAAGAGACACTTTATTTTTACAAGGTAGAAAAGACCCAATATATTTAAAATTTAAGTGAAAATGTAACACAGTAAAACCTCATTGCAATTATTCAGTGCAATACGTCTAGCACCCTATCATGTTAATCCTCAAGTGTGCTCGCAATAGCAACTCCACTATCGTCCAGGCTCTAATAAACAATGCCCTCCTGCCTGCCTTCCACCACACATTCCATCTGCAAAGCTACAATGGGCAGGCACAGAACTTTGTGCCATAGTTCTGTCCCATCAAGATTCCCTCAAAATGTGACTCTTAGCGAGAAAGGAATGAACAGTGATTGAGCCAGATGAACCTATATTGCACCATAACAGAAGGACCTCAAAGAGGGATCCCATGTTCCCATTTTCAGGCACATTGGCAGCCTTGGGTCCTTGGTCCACATGGATCTGGGGTGGGTCTGGGCTTAGATGCCCAAGGTACTATGTCAGCATTTTCCTCAGGAAGCCCAGAGAACTGTACCCAGCAGACCAAGCATGCAGTTTTCTCTCCCAAACCTCCTCCCTACCTGCCTGGAGTTCTTCCTAACACTTACATATGCTGGTGCCATGGGTTGTTCCTGGAATGTGCCATGCTCCCTAGGTGCTGAGAGCAGGAGAGCCCACCTCAAGCTGGACTTCTGGGGAAACCTGGACTCACTAATCACCACTAAGCTCAAACATCCCTTTCTCTGGGTAGCCATCCCTGTCCCCTGCACACAGTTCCTGGTTTCCCCCTGTGCCCCACAGCACCCCACATCCTGTGATCAGACTGCTTTGCAACCATAATGTAGAGACTGCATGCATATAGTTCTGCCCCACAGCCACAACGCAAGGACTATTCACAGACCTTCCTCTACCCCCAGCACTTAGCACTCTGCTCAGCAGAGGACAGGCTTTTCAGGATGTTCCAAACATGGGTGAATGAATGGATGAACAAACACTAATGAGCAGACAGCTGTATGGGGTGGAGGTAGGGATGGAAAGAGGATCTAGTGTTTGCTGAGGCTTAGCTCCTGAAGTCACCTTTGCTCTCCATTGTATCTGGATTCTAACCTCATTACAAAAACAATATAACAACAATTTTAAAACCAAAAAATCTGAAGGCTACTTATTTACCAGGCAGGGGAGGGAAGAGACTAGCTACAAACAGAGTTAAAAGCACAAAGCAAATGAAGCTGGTCTTCCACAAGGAAAGGATGCTTTCCCTGAACAACATGGGCTCTGTGGGACCCATCTGTGCATAACTCGGGCTACAGTTTTGAGCCTAAATTCATTGTGCTACTGCCTCATACAAAAGAGGAAGACAGTAACCTTCCTCCCACCACACCCTCCAACCTGGTGCTGGTGGAATGTGTCGTTACGAGTGTCACTTGTCAGAGAAATCTTATAAAAATATCTTTGGGATGACAGGAGGGAAGGAAGCATCTGGATTCTAAAGATTAAGAAGAGTAGGATGACTGAAATCAGCAGGAGGGGTTGGGGAAGAAACAAGGAATTCGGAGCTGTTTCTTGCCAGTTATCAAGCGGCACAATGCTGACACCTTCTGGGCATGGACAGAATTGCAACCTGAGGGAGCCTGATCCTAAATACAGTGGCAGTCCTCATCTTTTTAAACTGTCCCTTTTTAAAGTAAAATGTTAAGTGAAACACTTCACACATACTGAAAAGTGTATTAATCTAGGAATAAATGTAATAACTTTTCACAGCATAAACACATTCTCAGAGCTGACAAGGAAGAAGAGTCTAGTGACAGCTGAAGACCACCTGTCTCCAAATCAGTCCAAATTCCTCAGCTTGGCTGTCAAGGAGGGCCCATTCTCTCTCCCACTCTATTCACTTCCTCTGCCCTGGCCCCATGCTGCACATTGGTGTTCCCACATCTTCACACACACTGTCCCCTGAAGGGCTGTCCTAAGCGCCTATTTGTTAAAACTCCACTTCCAGGCACCATTTGAAGGCCACCTCTGCTTTGGGTGTCTGGAGCCTCCCGGTCAGAACTAGTTGCTTCTTCCTTGTTGTCCAGTGTGGTGCCTATACCTGCATTTAGCAGAAATTAAACTGCATTGCGTAATTAGGTGAGTTGCTTCCCTGTCTATATTTTCCGCCTCTGAGGAAGGGGCAGGAGGAAAATCCTTGCATAGTGGATGCCTAACGAATGTCAACTGCTATGCACTAACTGGCTTATTTCCATGAATGGAGAGATTAACCTGCCAGTAGAAGAGGTTGGGACAAAGTAAAAGGGATAAGAGTTGAAGGAAGAAAGTTGTGAATGAAGGGCAGGTTCTGGAGGCTGTGGCTTTCCCTGGGGCCGCCAACCATTTTGCAGGGAGAGGTACAGAAAGATTCCAAGCTCTATCCACCTCCAGTCCACAGGAGGTGGGGAGTTGGAGCGAGGGGAGTGGGAGTGTCCCAAGAGTGCTTATGTGGACTTTCACAGTGGAAGGGGCACCTCTCAGATCCTGCTCAGTCTCTGTGAATCCTCCCCCAACCCATTCAGGGCACCCCGGGAAACCACAGGACAAAACTGCCACATGACAGGTCTTAGGAAATCCAGTTCTTCTACCTCATGTGCAGCTTAGCTCTGAATACAGAGTCCTTCCTGTCTGTCGATCATTCAACATGTATTTGCATAGCAGCTGGATAGAGAGTACTCTGCAATTAATCTGAGCACTCACAGTAGAATGTGCAGCCCGCAACCTGCTCATAAATAACTACCAGCACCAGGAAGGGTGATATGGAAGTACAAGGTATGTGGGAATCGGGGACAAGGGGACATCAAGGGCCCACTGGACTTGGGGTCCAGTCCTGCTGGAGTCACACACCACATTGCCAAGTTCATTATTCATATTCTAACCCTTGTCATTCAGTCACTGTTCACTCAAAAATGGCCTTCAGTAACAGACCTTTATTAAGCAACCAACTCATCCATTCATCCCAGTGCGAAGCAGGAGGTATTATGAGAAAGTAAAATATTTGTAACCTAAACCACCAACAGACTCCAGAATCTGACACTGTCAGAGGAGGGGGCACCCTGCCTGGAGGAAGTCTCAGGGTGGTTCCATTCTCAGGAATAGGCATTTGTACTTTCTTCTCTGGGTCAGCTTTCTGCTCCCTGCTTCCCTGTCAGCCCTACAGGGTGCAGTCTGCCCCGCTGCAGCACAGGTCTGTGCTGTCAGAGTCGTCAGAGTGATAGAAAGGGATAGGGTCCTCGGTTTTGCCTTGACAGCGTGGATTGCATTAACTCAGAAATGACAACAATATCTGCTGGTCACTTCTTTGTACCACCAAGAATAGAAGGATGGAGGGAAGGAGAAAGGGGAAGGAAGGGAAAAACTCAGAGGGAGGGCAGGTGAGGAGAAATTTCAGAACAGATCAACAGGCTACTTTTCAGTGACTTTATTTAAAAAAAAAATCACTGCACATGAGGAATATACGAAGCAAGATGTGGTGAAACAAATCTCAGGACTCGTCAGAGTCCTAATGAGTTCACTGTGGACGGTACATACCTACTTGTTGAGCCCCAGTAGCCTGCCACCCACCTTCCTGACCAGGCCAGGCAGAGATCAGAGACCTGGAGAGAAGACAGAAAGCTGCGAAACTCCAAAAGCTGTCTTTGCCTTGAATTTCCAGGAGAAGTTCACCTTTCTCTTCTTCTTTGCCTCAAGCTTAGGACCATCATGTTCCCACAATTAGCCAGCTTCTAAGTATTAATCCACATTTATCTTAAAATACTACCATTTCTGCTTCCTAGCCTGCCAATAGCATGGAAGGAGGCTTCATCAAAACAGTGAGACCCAAGTAAAGCTTTTCTTCTCTTCCTTTCCCTTCTCTCAAAAGCTCCAGATCAGAGAGGCAGGGAAAAGCTCCATGGACTGGGCCTGCTGAGTTCTCCGTGGCCACCAAGTGTCCTTAGCACAGAGCAGCAGCGTCTAACACCACCACTCTTGGGTGAGTGCAAACTTCAGAGAGAATTCCAATCCATGGAATTTAGTGTCTCCCAGAGTTGTACAAGTGACAAGTATCCCATGTTTACTGCTGCCTCTCACAAAGGGAGAAGAAAGGCTTAAATTCAGGGGAGTTGGGACACAGCCCTCAGTAGCTTCCACACCCACAAACTGCTACTCTCTGTGAAAGTGGGAGGAGCACTGATTAGGTGCATTTTCCCCACCCTCACTCGGCAGCAGCTTGGTGCTCAAGTCCCAGTCAGCCATGAACTACTTTCTGAATGGGTGTAGTTGGGAAGCAGTAGGTGGATATATAAGTGGAAGTAGAATGAAGGAGGGGAGAGGAGAAACATGGGCAGAGACATGTAAAGAAGAAAGAAGTAGAAACACCTGGAAGAGACAAATGGGTGAGAGACACATGGGAGGTCATTCCTGGTCTGTGGCAGAGACGATGGGAGCTGTTGTTTTGATGTGTGATGTTTTGAACTTTGAGTCTCTTTTGTCGCAGTTCTCTGAGGCCTTCCTAACCCCTTTCTTATGGTTCCTTACCAGAAGGTACCTTAGACTTGTGGCAAGGTTTCAGGCTTCAGTAGTACCATTTTGGGTTAAGTCTGTTTGAAGGCGCATTTGCCCAATAAGGGATGGATAATTTATGGAGTTTCATTGGGAAAATATTATCTGAAATCTCTCTTTCTGTCCCTCCCTCTCCCCCCTCTCTCTCTCCCCACACACTAATTCCATTAAAAATCTTTCAGATCTCCCTAAAAACAAGTGCCTAGGACCAGATGATTTTACAAATAAATTTTACCAAACATTTAAAGAGGAAATAAGGCCGGGCACGGTGGCTCGTGCTTGTAAGCTTCAGCCTATGAAGCGGCCGGGGCTAGGGATCGCAGTTCAAGTCCCGCCTGGGGCCCGTAGCGAGACCTCGTTCCAAAAAAAAAATAGCTGGGCGTGGTGGGGTGCGCCTGTCATCCCAGCTACCTGGGAAGCTGAGGCTGGGAATTGCTTGAGTCTGTGGTAGCCCGGGCAACGAGAGCCTGCGCTTCCATGGGCAAAAATAGCGAGACCTAGTCTAAAAAAAAAAAAAAAAAAAAAGAGGAAATAACACCTATACTACTAGAACTCTTCCAAAAAATTCAGAAAGGAAAACTACCAAACATATTCACATATTCTATGGAGCAAATGTTACACTCATACCAAAAGAAAATTATAGACCAATAGACCAATCTCCCTAATGAACACAGATGCAAGAATTCTAAACACAATGTTGGCAAACCAAATCCAACAGTGCATAAAAAGGACCATCCACCATGACCAAGTAGGATTCATTCCGAGGGCACAGGGATGGTTCAACATCCGAAAATCAACCAACATAATCTACCATATCAACAAAGAGAAAAGCAAAAACCATATGACAATATCAACAGAGGCAGAAAAAGCATTCGATAAAATTCAACATCCATTCATGATGAGAAACCTTGAAAAAATAGGAATAAAGGGAACATAGCTCAACATAATAAAAGCCATGTATGATAAACCCACAGCAAATATCATCTTTAATGGGGAAAAACTGAAATCATTTCAACTGAGATCTGGAACTAGACGAGGATGCCCACTCTCACCACTGCTTTTCAAACATGGAAGTACTATATACTTCTAGCAAGGGTGATAAGCACTTTTAGCAAGGGAGATAAGTACTTCTAAGTACTTCTAGCAAGGGTGATAAGGCAAGAGAAAGATATCAAAGGAATACAGACAGGGGAAGAAGAAATCAAACTATCACTATATGCAGATGACATGACACTCTATGTTGAAAACCCTAAAAAATCCACAGAAAAACTAACTGAATTAATAGACGAGTTCAGTAAGGTAGCTGGATTATAAAATCAACACACAGAAATCAGAGGCCTTCTTATATGCAAAAAGTCAGTCAGAAGAAGAAGAAATTAAAAAAAAAAAAGCACTCCATTCACCATTGCACCACTGAAAATTAAATATCTGGGAATAAACCTAACAAAAGAAGTAAAGAATCTATACAAAGAGAACTACAAAACATTCTTAAGAGCAATAAGAAGACATAAAAAAATGGAAAAACATTCCCTGCTCATGGATGGGAAGAATTAATATTATCAAAATGGCTATTCTACCAAAAGCAATCTACAGATTCAAGACAATCCTAAAAAAATACCAACGACATTTTTTAAAGAGATAGAACAAAAATTACTGAAATTCATATGGAATAACAAAAGACCTCGAATATCAAAAATCCTCATGACCAAAAAAAGAGAGAATGGAGGTATTACAATCCCAGACCTCAAATTATACTACAAAGCCATAATAATCAAAACAGCATAGTACTGGTACAAAAACAGACAAACTGACCAATGGGACAAAATCAAGTGCCAGAAACAAAACTGCACATATATGGTCACTAATCTTTGACAATGGGGCAAAAAACATACATTGGAAGAAAGACAGCCTCTTCAATAAACAGTGCTGGGAAAACTGGAGTTAGACATGCAAAAAAATGGACCAGGACAACTCCCTCAGCCTTGTACATCAACCAACTCAAAATGGATAAAAGACTTGGATGTAAGACCTGAAGCCATAACATACATAGAGAAAAACCTGGAAAAAATCCTCCCTGAATTACACTTCAGAAATCCATTTCTGGACACATTAAAAAAATGAAGAAAAAAGGAAGCAGATAGGATTACATCAAACTAAAAAGCTTCTAGACAGAAGAGACAATAAACAAAACAAAAAGAAACCCAACCAACTGGGAGAAAAATTTTGCCCTCCATATAAGTGATAAGGGTCTGATAACAATGATCCACAAAGAACTCACACAACTTAGCAAAAACAAAGCAAAAGCCCAATAAAAAAATGGGAGAAGAGCTAAAAAGACACTTCTCCAAAGAGGAAATACAGATGGCCAATAGACATATAAAAGAATGCTCCGCATCACTAATAAACAGAGAAATGCAAATCAAAAACACATTGAAGATTGAGGTACCATCTTACACCAGTAAGAATGGCCCATTAAAAAAAAAAAGGACAACAAGTGTTGGTGAGGGACACTCTTATACTGCTGGTGGGAGTGCAAACTGGTCCAGCCATCATGGAAAACTGTGTGGAGAACCCTCAAACAACTGAAAGTGGAAGGAACTACCATTTGACCCAAGAATCCCAGTGCTGGGAATCTACCCAAAGGGTACAAAATCACTAAAGAAAAAGGACACCTGTACTCACATGTTTACTGCAGCACTATTTACAACTGCCAAGATATGGAAACAACCCAAATGCCCCAAAACTGATGAATGTCTGAAAAAGATGTGGTATAGTTACACAATGGAATATTATGCATCAATCAAAGAAGACAAACATATGTCAGTTGAGCAACATGGATGCAGCTAGAAGGAATCACCTTAGCGGAAATTAGCCAAAAAGAAAAAGAGAAATACGGGATAGTCTCACTTATATGAGGGATTTAGGGAAAACAAACAAACATACAAGGAAAATTTAAAACTGCCAACAGAACTCAAGCATAGATCAAGGGAGGGGGAGGAGAGTAAAATCGGGGGAGAGGGAAGGCACAAGAGATAAAGGTGCACTGGTGATAAGGTGATGGGAGAATATAGGGATTAAAAAAGATGTAATATTTATATATGTGTTTGTGTATATATATATACACATGCAATCAAAAAAATAAATAAGTAAAAAAAGAAAAAAATTTAAAAAGCAAATAAATAAGTTTAAATAATCTATAATAGTGCCTTCCAGAAAAAGTCACTGTTAACACGTTCGGTAATAAATACTATTAGTTCTTTACTTAGAACATAAAAATATTTTTATATATTTATTTAGTAAATGTTAAGCTAAAAAAAAAAATCTTCCAGATTAAGAACATATTTTCTTTGTCTTTATGTACTTGGATCGTTGAATCCCTTTTATTGTGTGCCCTTACACAGTTTGGGGTTCCTGGGTACCCCTCAGTCACAAAATCAAAATCAAAGTGGTAAGCTCAGCACATTTCCCTGCTTCAGAATATATGCTATAAATGACTTCCTCTCTGCCCTGTTACGAAGTTACATAATCATTGTAAAACATCTAGGGAAACATTATAAAGACATTTAAAAATAAAGTCATTAATAAACTCACCACCCAGAGAAAACTAGTGTTAACATATTGGCATAATTTTTTCTAGTCTTTTCTCTTTCTTTGTGTATAGGTATGCACATACTTGTCCATGTAAAGACAGAGATAATTAAACTGTACCTATTATTTTGTATCTTGCTTTTTTAACTCACTATTTCAGGTGCATTTCTCTTTGTTATTAGATAGTTTCAATAATATAATTTTACAAAGCCATATGCGAGTCTTCCATATAGATGGGCTATGTTTTACTGACTCAATATTTTGGGACATTTAGATGGTATCCAAAATTTCAGTACTTGCAATGCCACGTAAATGAACACTGGGGGGCATGAGTCTATTTGCACTTGTGATTATCTCCTTAGGGTAGATTTTGAGAAATGCTGTTAGTGTGTCCAAAAGTATGACTGTTTTTAGGCTCTCCCTGTATATCGCTAAAGTGCTTTTCATCAAGGCTGTTCTGAGTTGCCTTCTGCAATATATCATCCTAGCCACGTTGCTTGATTTACTGCTGTCTGATTTGTGTTTCTTTGACTGCCAGTGAGGGAAACATTTTACGGTATGCTTATGGATCATTTATTTGTACCTGTTTTTGCAGATTTCTTGCTTACAGTCAGTCACTATGCTGGCAACTCAGACACACAACGAAGGCACCTGTTGTTCCCTCTGGGGGCACAGCCAACCTGGAGGTCAGCTCTCATAAAGGGCAAGGATACCACCTAAAAGTGCAAGCTGCAAACTTAGCAGCAATTAAAGAAAGGCCAGGGCGCGTAGAAATCAGGGGAGATGATTAGATCCACCTAAACCTTTGTATTTGTATCTGAAGACATTTAACCAGAATCATGGAGTGAAGTGGAAAGAGTGCCCAGAGGTGACTGAGTTCCTGCCAGGCCACTGAGAACCAGAGGGTATAGGTCTCTTGTCTACACTGCTAGTTAGTGGTGCTGCTGGGCAAATGACAGGTCTGCTACCTGTCAGAGGGACCAAGGGGCTGAGAAATGAGAAAAATAGTGGAAGAACTGCAGTCTCAAATATCTCCTGAAAGGACAGTGTCAATTGGGAAGACCATAGCGATTTTCAGTCTGACTGACACATGTTCCAGAAAACCCAGCTAGTATATGCAGGGAAATAGAATGTACAGGTGGTTGACAGGTCTCAATTTTCCTTGTAGGCCAGCTTGACAAGGTTGTCTGAAGGTTTTCAAAATTTCTAATTGGAAAATTCTGAATTACCATAGACAGTGGGTGGTTTTCATTTCATTTGTGGCCGATTTATTTCCCAAACTCCTCTGGTAAAGAAAGAGATGACGAGCAGCAAAAGCTGCCCCATGTGATTCGGTAGGAGCAACCCTCTAAGAGGTAGATAAGATGACCTTCTGCACCTTCTGCAGAAAGATCAGCCTTTCCAGTACTTAAAATAGATCTCTTTGCGGGGGGAGGGGGGAGAAAGGGGGAGAGTGGGTGGGTGGGTAAGGGAGAGAATTAAAGAAAGAATTAAAAAAAAAACTGCATAAATTTCAAATTACATCATAAAGCTGTTCCTTAGAGTGGTTGATAATGCAAATTCCAGGTATGTATGGAAGCTTTGCAAATTAGAAATTAATTCGAACAGAAACAAAAGCAAATCCCAAACTGAATAGGCATGTGGAAAATCACTTTCCCCTCAATATAGTTTAAACCACTGCAACATTATAAAAGCAGTCAGGTCCTGCCTTATACCTTAAAATAGTTAGTCTTTGAATAATTGATTGATTCATTTGCTCCAACTACAAATAATTATTCAGAAGCTAGAGAAATGCACCCTACTGTTAAAGAGCAGGAAATCATTACAATCTTTGTTTCAAGACCTACAAGTGAAAGAACTATTTCTCATGTTGTGTTTGATTTGAACTTAACCTCTACCAATTCGCAACCCCAAAGAAAGCATTTCCTTTGAAAAACAAATTTTTATCTGCTTATATCATAAAGAGGTAAAACTCAATTTAATTAAGGAAAGATTTACTGAGAATGAACACTGTCCACAAGACTGTGATAATAACAAGACATAACCCCTTTCAGCAGGCATCTTTATCTCCAAGGCCAAGAAGTTCCTGTAGGAAGAAATGCAAGGCAGAACACTAAATTCTTTAAGCTGAGGTACAAGCATTTTCACTGATTTGTCTGAGATTAATGCTATTACTGTGTTTAGTATTCTTTGTGATGAAGATCAGTTTCATTTTTACACATGAAGTCCCCAGGATTAATAATAAGAAGATTATTTTAAGGATTTAATTTCTATCCTAAATTAGCTTTCTGTACCACAGACTTATAGTCCATGTGTGTTACTGCACAGGGAAAGGGAGCAGATCTGAGTGAGGGAGAAGTGTGGGTGCTTTCTATCTGCTTCTCTTTTGCAGCAGGCCTCACATGGGTTTGAAAAGCAATGCATATCTTTTTCTCTCTCAAAACTGTAAAAACACACATCCTTAGTTCAGCATCCCCCAGTGGCAAGACTCAATCCTACAGACAGAGTCCCAAATTCCTGCTAAGACTATAAAATCACTGAACCTTCTTATTTTCTGTAATAGCAATTGGAAAAAATAGGTGATTGTTTAACTAAATCATAGTAAATGCATGTGGACTACTAGGCATAAATTTAAAAGAATGGGAGATCTGCATGCACAGATGTGGCAAGATCACCAAAGCACAGTTTTGGAGAAAAAAAGAAAAAAAAAGTAATATATACAACATAAATCTATCAACAGAAAGATAGAGATATGCAACATAGCTTTCTGAAGGAAGCCAAAAAACTGTTAACAGGAAGAAGAGAAGCCTGGACAATGGGGTCCAGGGGGTAGATTTCAATGTTCACATTCTGTGTAGCTAAAAAATTTTAATCTCAGCTATGTATTACTTTTGTATTTTTTTTTATTGCCAATTTGGGTTATCTACATAGGAAGATAATTAGATATTTTACAGCCTTTTCTTCTCTGTAATTAAAAAATATTCCAAAAGACACTGTATTAACAAAAGACAAACACAAAACAAGACAACTGGAAATAAAGAACAAACACAAAAAAGACCCCAGGAATTATGTTTCTGGTAGTCTGGCAGACAAGAGAACCTAAATTGTTATTCTGATGAAAGACAAGTGAAATAGCCAGAAAAGATAGCTTACTTTAAGAAATAAAATGAAAATAAAGGTATTTTTAGATAAATAATAAATATACCTTCACAAAAGAATATAAAAGATTATCTAGAGTATGTATTTCAGACAAGAGGAAAATCAGTTCAGATGTGAAGTTCAGAGATGCAAGACACAGAGTGAGAAAAGATATTAGTAAACATGTAGAGTTGATGCAATTCCAATTAAACTCCCAATAGATATTTCTCTGGAACTAATGAGCTGAATCTGAAATTTAGATGCAAGAATAAAAGGCCAATATAGTCAAGGTATTCCTAAAGAAAATGAACAAAGTAAAAAAGCTTTGTTTATTGCATATTAAGACATGCAAAATAAAATAACAGAGGCCAGCAAATCAGGATACAGAGAGCAAATGGGCCAAAGGATGGAAGAAATGAGGCCCCTGCCCATACATGAGCGCGTGATTTACAACAAAGCAGGCACTAGAGGTCAGTGGAGAAATGGAAGAACTGTTCCACGAGTGGCACGGAGATACAAAAAGCAATTGCCATAAAGGAAGATTAAGATTTACTATATTGAAGCATTTCTGTTCATTACAAGACACTGTAAAAATAGATAAGCAAAGAACTAGGGGGGAAATAACTGGAAAAGGACCAGTAATCAGAATAGTTCAAGAATTTCTACAAATCAGTTAAAGACAAACTCCAGAGAAAACAGGCAAAAGACAGGAAAGGAAAAGATTCAATGACAGGGGAAATACAGGAATCCAAAAACTGTATCAAAAACAGACTAACCTCATTAAGTAAGCAGTGTCTTTAGATTCCAATTTAACTCACAAAGCAATTATCTAACCACAAGTTTGACAAGACTTAAAAACCTGGGTAACACTCAGATGTTAGGAGTATGAGGCTGTAGGATGGCGGTGGCCCTCATCTCGTCAATGAGTGCAGGGTTATACACCCAATTTGGAAAATAGTCGGTGTTACTCAGTGAAGTAGTATATATGGGTACCCTAAATTTCAGTGGCTGTATTCTTGGGTACACACCGTAAAGAAATGCTAACACACGTTTGGCAGGAGATACGTTCAAGAATGTTCAGGACTGTTTTATTCATAATTGCACAGAGGACTCTAAACAGCCATTAATATATGGACTCAAAAACTGAGCTTTATATTAGAAATTCTGTTTTATATATAGGAAAGCCATATGACAATGAAATGGGACTGAAACATAGTGCCACAGAGCAGTGGCAGTGAACCCCAAAAATGGTGAGGGAATTAAAACAGACTATGTAAAATCAGATTCTAGTTATGATAAGTTCAAATACAGGCAGGCTAAACATTGTTTAAAAATATCCACAGAGGTGATACATTTATAAAAAAAAGATAAGAGAATGAATAATTAAAAATTCAGCCTAGACGTTAGCTTGTAGGAAAAGGGATGATTTGATCAGAGTGGGCATCCTGGGGTCCAGGGGACCGTCAGCTCTATCTTACCCTGAGAAGGAGTTGCATGGATACCCAATTTTAGTTTTTGAATTGTACAATAAATTAAATACATCTTTTACATATACAGTGTGTTCCTTGGGGGAAAATGCACACATACAAGAAAACAGATGTCTTTCGGAATCTAACGATGAATAGATTGCAGTTCAATAGAAAAAGAATTTATTGACTGATTTACAAAGTGATTCCCTAGCTTTTAATCCACCATATGCTTCTATCAGAGTAATACCCTGAGACAGGGTTCAGTCAAGCTCAGAAGTAGTTTTACCCAGAGGGACCAGGTGATAAATATGACTACTTCGGATGAGGAGCTATAAGAAGTTATCCTATACAAGGAGCTACCCCTCTCTGCTGCAGAAGCAAAAATCTCAATTACTTCAGTCAGTAAGTGAGAAAAGGGATGAAAATTAGGTTTTAGATGAGCATGCAACACCACATGTTAGAACTATTTAAGCAACAGGACCAGACCTCAAATAGTTAAGACTGACAGTGACCTCTAAAGCACATTTGAAAAATGAAAATTTTTCTGCTATGCAAATTTGCTTTAGCTCAGCAGAACTGACATTAGCTTTAAGCTCATGGAATGGAATTCTTTCTCAAGGTAGTATGCTTACCTATGTTTGACCATTTTTTGATCATGGCAAAAATGACTAAAGAATCTTGCGTAGAACAAGTGCATGACAGCATGCTCTTTCCCACCGATGTACAAGTCCACAGGCATCCAGTAATTCGCCAGCGCCGGGTTAAAAGGGCTGGAAGAGAGAGGACTGGTCATTTTTTAAAAACCTGCTTTGCATAATTAGACAGATCAACTGTAATTTGTATATATCCTGAGCAAATTATGTGAGAGAAAAACTGATTTTCTTTTTAAGATATAAGAGGAGGAAAGCTTATATAATGAAGGAGGGAAAACATCAGGGAAATATTGATTTATGAAATTTCTAAAAAGAGTTTCAGAAACATTACTGACCCATTTTAATGGTCATAATTTTATATGAGAGGTTCATATAAAATGAGGACAAGAGGAAGCACATTAGCATACTAACAAAAAAAAAGTATTTTAGCATAATGCATAATTGAAAATCTAGGTTTATTTTAACAGTTTTTATAATCAGGCAACTGAGGTTTCTGAGTTTGTACCAATAGAGGGCAATGTGGCATTTATAATGGAGATTAACAAACAGACACTACATGTTCATTTTTAAAACTGAAATCCAATCTTATCCTAAAAAACAGCCTTAAAACGCAAATAGTCAACAATTGCCTGTATATGGTCTTCTGAATGCACTGAATATATTTAGGGTGACTGCCATAAAATAGCCTAATTCTCTCACTTAGGAGATACTTTTTAGTTGACAGAGTCAAAAAGGAAAGGTGCCCCCACACGGCAGGTCCTAATGGATGCCAGGGAGGAAAGGAAACACAACTCCTCTATCTTGTGGCAAGGACTCTTGAGGTGGGTGTCTGTGAGGGTGAATGTGAGTAAAAGTGTTATGGAGGAAAGGAACAGTGCTGGCTGAGGCCAGGCCTGGGGTAATTTCCTCACTGGAGGTCAACCAATAAATAAACCTTTGCCTTTGGAGGATCTGAGCTTTATGGACAGATCCTCCATCAGTCTATTTGGTAGGGAGACTAGTTTCCCCACACTTCAAGGCACATCTTGGTGGGTGCCAGCTTGCTGACCCTCAGAAGATAGGTTGGCAAACTACTGTATATCAGCGTTT
Source organism: Uropsilus gracilis (assembly GCA_004024945.1). Lineage (NCBI taxonomy): Eukaryota > Metazoa > Chordata > Mammalia > Eulipotyphla > Talpidae > Uropsilus > Uropsilus gracilis. The sequence continues at coordinate 55,523 of PVHY01004763.1, read as the reverse complement.
AAAGTAGCTTGATTTTTTTCTCCTTCAGTCATTAGAGTTCTGATACAATTAAAAACAAAAAACAAAAAACTTTTTCCTTGTGAAAATGGTTTGTCAAAGAAATTCAACTACTCACTGGGAAACAAAAGGGAAGTCAAGGATGGTTCTTGGTCCCAAAACCAGGTTGTGATAAACTAAGGAGAGTCATGTTGAAAGGAGCTAGAGCTTGGATCTATGCCTACCAGGGAAACTAGCCTGGTGAGAAGTCAAGTCAGAGCATTTTATGAGGATGGATGTGCTACCTGGTGTTCCAAGCTGGAGGCTGTAAAGTTCTCAGGGTCTCTTACCAGTTAAGGGTCCCTCCAAAGTAATTTAGTTTCTACAATTAATGAGGAGCATTCTAGGCAGTAGAATGTCCAATTCCCTTTGTATTCTAGGCCAGCAATTACTACCTGGGAGGCACCAAAGTCCCTTCTAGAAGGAATATCTATGGGGTAGTGAGGCTGCCCTGGAGCTTTTCTGACCATGTCAGCTACTGTTTCCTCAGGATGCCATTCATATCCAGATGGCCTAAAATACTACAGAGCTGCTGTGCTGCAGGGCATGGTCTGGACAGAGGAGGGTAGGAGTACCCCTGTCACTGGAAATATTATTTTAAAACAATGAAGAAAAAGGGGGCATCTTTGTGGACTATAGGACTTCAGAATAACAGTTCTCCCAAAGGCAAGACCAGCTGGCAAAGTCTTTGAAGCTTTATGTCTATAACTGTTCCTGTGCTCTGCGATCATTTCTGTTCTCCTCCTCTCCCTGTCTACCTATCTATCTACTGCATCCATCCATCCATCCATCCATCCCTCCATCCATCCCTCCCTCCCTCCCTCCCTCCATCCATCCATCCATCCATCCATCCAAAAGAAATATAACATGCACAGTTGAAAAATCAAACAGCACCGAAAGGTTTATAATTTGAACAGTGGTCTTCAATGTCTCAGTCCTATCCCTTGGCCACTTTTCATTCCTTTTGTTGTTTACTGTAGCAATTTATGCACAGGTGAGATGCATCTTGGATCTCCCTCCATTGCCTTTCCTATACAGCTACAACATTAAGTAAATAGCATTACATCTTTACAACTGTGTAAATACAGATCATCTCAGGGCCAATGAGGACATTACAGTAGCACTTCCTTTCTGTTTTTTATTTTTCTTGTACTTGGGATTTACTTGGCCGTGAATAATGTAATTTAATAATTGAACACACTCCTTTACCAAGCCTGTTTCAAGGCACACACTTGACCTGCAGCTTCCAGCTGTTCCGTTTTTGGATCCACTTTGTAACCATGCCAGCCTGGGCTCTCCAGAGGCAAGGGGGCCAGCAGACAGGCATTTCTGCTCAGCTGGGGACTCTAAAGGATAAGCTTTGCTCCGGTCTCCTGTTGGTCTGGTTGAGTCCTTCTCAAGTTGTACTCTGGCTTGAGGGTCTTTCCACTCAACCCTCCTTTCCCTCATCCCTTCACAGGAGTCACAACCACATTGTATTCTATTTAAATGAATAGTCTCCCAATGGACACCTGCCCTCATTCCTTTATTCTTTATAAACATTTATTTGCAAATCTCATGTTCACCTAATTTCATCTTGGAGGAATTCTTAGAGGATCCAGACCTGCAGAAGCCCAAAGAATGTAGCAGAGTCTTCCTTACCTCTGAGAGTTCTGAGGATCAGTATATCTGAAGTAGTACCAAGCAGAGTCAACAAAGGTATCCATCGTGTCTGTCTCTCGCCTCGCTTTTCCTTTGCACCTAAGGAAAAAAACCGAATTTCATCATTTGGTTTCTATTTAAATTTTAATGCAGTTTTTCACCAGCTTTTGAGAAAGCTATAACAATTAGTATGAATTTAAAATGTCATGAGAACAATGCCACATCATGCAAAGACATTCAGAGGAGGATCTCTTTTTGTGTTGTGCAGTACATGACAGTTTGAAGAAATTTACAAAATAAAAATTTCAATCTTTTAACAGTTAAAAGCCCTTCTTTCCACCTGGAATTTAACATGGTAGAAAATCTAACAACCTGAAGAGACAAGACAGGATCAAGTGTCTCTTTTTCACATGAACTTCTATTTCAGGCATGTCAAGATTGCCTTCCACCAGTTCTTGCCTTATGATGCTTATGAGCAGATTGATTTCTGAAGAGAAATTGAAAACCAACTTTTTAAGCTAAAAAATGAACTTGGGTTTTTTTCTATCTCTGCTCTAGGGTGAGGGGTGCAGAAATCCACTGAGGTGACCTTAGAAAGATAAATCACCCTAGAGGACACAAGGCAGTGGTGTGCTAGAGACAATTCATACCAACCAGTCAGAATCAACTGTCAGCATCACTTTCTAACTCCATAACAAGTAATAGCAAGCTAGCAGTCTGAAATTAGTCCTGTCGGGAGTTTGTATATGACAGAAATCAGAGAACGCTACAAATCAGAGACCCCTCTCCAGATGGCTGTTTATGACATGTAACTAAAGATAGGTTCCTTAGAGAAAACTAATGATAGCCCTACTGTTTTAGAAAGTGAAAGAAGTGAGCTCTTTGGTGTGTAAAGAGCTGGAAAGAAAATCAGCACAACTCCCACCCTTCGCCCTTCACTAGGGAGGTAGATATCCAAGAGGGACCAACTTTCTCCAAGGCCCAACTGTTGAACAGGATGGTGGGTCTACGGACTAAAAACCCAAGCAACAATGTTTTTCGTCTAACTCAGGCCCCAAGAAGACTCCTCAAGGTCTAAATCAGCAGCAAATGGGTAGAGCCAGCTATTAACATGGGCCTGAGTGGCAGTGAGAAGCCACAGCGAAAACTCTAGGTTCTCCCTTGGGCAGGACCAAGCACCCTTCCAAATGCTGCCCTTTGGCTATGTGAGTCCTTTAGGGTTCCTGAGAATTCGAGGAGGGGCATGAAGAGACACCCTAGAGGAACTGATGAATCTTCTGTTCATTTAGCAAGGACTTGAGTCTGTTTTTAATTTAAAAATAAAAGAAGGGTTGCATTTATATTATGTATCTGTGAAGCAGTTCAAATTGGTTTTTAGATATTACTGAAGGAAACAGCTACTCCCCATCTCCTGCTTATTAGAAGGAAGTGGCTGAGCAGAGAGCACAGAAGCCCCAGATCTGGAACTCCTGGGGTGCTCCCACTGGAAACAATGTTGTTCACTTGGGGTAGAAGCTTATGGGAGTGAGTTTGAAGGAATCCTGTCGCCTACCACCCATGTCTGCTATAAGACACCAGTCTCAGTAGTGCATCTCTAAATTAAAGTCAGGGCTTTTTATCTGAAGAGCAACCAACCAGAATACAGGTACTATTTAAAGAAATAATTAGAAGATAAAGGTTACTTCTTCTATCTCCCATTAGTACACCTGTACAAGTTAGGAAGAAAATGCAGGGATTAACTGATAAAAAAGAGTAACATCTGGCTAAGACTTGCCATGCTGATTTTCTTTTTAACGGTCATATTAGACTTAAGTCAATCCACATGCTTTACTGCTGACATTAAAAGCTGAATGATATAGGAGAGGCTACTTGGTAGGTGGGAGGAACAGATGTTGGTGATGGTGACATTAAATCCATTATTAGCTCTAATATGACAATACTAACAGTGGGTGGCAGTCAGTGAGGTGGATGCTTCACAGGCCTTATTTCATTTAATCCCCAGTAGCCGGGGTATTATAATGTAGACACTATTATGTCTCATTTTGCAGATGAGATCAGAGACATTCAGATATCCATCTAAGGTCCTGGAACGCATGAGTAACTCAACATCTGTCCAACTCTGGTTCCTATGGTGCTAACTACTAGGTTCTCCTGCCTGGACACAGGGACTCATTTGGGGAGCCTTGACCAATACCAAGGCTACAGATCTGCCCTCCAGGACTCTGTAGTGAAGTAGGGAACCTTATTCCACTAACTAGAGCTCTGCAACCAGTCTCAGATGACCACCCATGCCTCCAGCAGGGAAGTCCTTTGTTGTTGGATATCAAGCAAGAGGTTGAGCAATTCCGCCCCCGAATGTTTCAGCACTAAAATGGCCCAGAGCTTTCTATGTCCTTACTTACAAACTCCATCTCCAGACTACCTGGGTGAGGACCTAGGAGGACTGTCAGCAAGTTCCAGACAGTGACAATTCCGTTTACTGAATGTTTGCCAGGTGTCACCATACAGGATTACAGCTGTTTCAAGGGTTTATTTTAATTCCAGAAAGGGAACTGAAGTTTAGAGATGTTAAGTGATTTCCCCAAGGAAACATAGCTAGTTAAAAGGTAAGTCCAGGCCTCCATGGGCTGACTCCCCAGCCAGAGCCTCTCTACTGCACTAGGTGGCTACCTAATTACCACTTTATAATGCAGCTCTATACTGGCAAAGGACTAAATCACCATAATCTAGAAAGATGGATTCTCCACTGGAGGAAGAAGGAAGATATTAGAGTTTCGTGCCTGTCATTTGTTTGTTTAATCAGCTGGTATGACACCATAGAAAATCACATTTGAGACATGCCAGTGAATGACAGAATGTGAAGGAAACATGGTAGGTTTCAGTATATTGAAGAATGAACCCCCTGAGCATGCTCGCTGTCTTAGCTGCAATTCTGCTACTTGTGATAAAATCTGGGCTGTTATCACATTCACTATATGGGAAAACTGCAAGCAGGGGAGGAGAGAACACTTTTTCTCATCTCCAAGAGGCATTTTGGGATATAAAATGGAAGAGAGTGTTCTTTTTACAAAGCTATGATAAAAACATGCAACTTTTCATCAGCTGGATCAGAAGTTTCTAAGAAAGATGCGAACTGACGCTTTTTTCCCACCAGTTCAAAGAGGGGAGGGCAGATATCACAGTGGCTAAACCACAGACTCTATCTAGCCCCTTTGCTCAAAGGTCCCAAAAGACCCTCGGTATTCTTTCCAGGCTGGTGGAAGTCATGGGAAAAGGAAGCAGAGTTAGCCCCAGGAGGGAAGAAGGGGTTTGACACCCCAGCTGGGGCCACAGGCAGGGTTGTGGCAGGGGCCTGGATCCTTACCTGGGACAGGAGCAGTTTACCCACTCAGAAGCTGTGACCAGCGGGGAGCCTCCCTTGCCGGTAAAAGATGTGATGCTGGGCAAGGTCACAGGCAAGTCCTCCAGAGGCACGGGCACAGGGCCGCAGGCAGGGCAGTGGATCATGGGGATCGGTGTACCCCAGTACCTCTGTCGTGAGATCAGCCAGTCCTTCAGCTTATCACTGGTCACGTCTCCACCCACTCTGTTCCTCCGGGCTTTCTGAGTCATGGCTAGAAAGGCATCCTGCCGGTTCATACCTGTGAACTGAGAGGGAAGGAGGTGCCTGTTTCTACTGACTGAGTACAAGCAGCCACCAGCCCAGACCATGGCTTTCCGGAAGTCATCTTGGCCCCTAGTGCCTGTGCCTCTGGGGGCTCCTTTTCCCCTCAAGATAGTATTAAACATTCTATCTTTTGCCTGTTGAGTAAGGAAGGATATAATTTTTTGGCTCTAAATATTTACTTTTTTTCTTCTAATTGAAAAAATTAAAATCCTTTGGGAACCCCTAAAAGCACCATGTCCCCTGGACCTGCCAGTCTGGCTCTGTGGTTCTCCTTGCCAGTAGTTAGAACTGCATAGATTCACCACTTAGGGTCTGCCCTCACACCCAGAAAATAAGAATTTGGAGCCACCACCCTGAAGCAGCTATTCAGGCAAGCGGGGGTTTGGGGGTGGGGGTGGGGGGTGCGGGCGTCGCGCGGCCTCAGTGGGAAGGTGGGAACCACTTCTTTTGTATTCAGAGGCTCCCCTTTTAGAGATTTCAGGGAAGAACACTAATAACAGAAAGGAGAAATTCTCTTTTCATATGATGCTTTTTAGGGAACCAAACTAATAATAACAATTGAGCCAGAGTGACTTGCTAGCAACCGGGGGGAATCTTGGAATTGCTCCTACGTGGCAGGTTGTGCTGGGCACTGGGGACACCAAGCTAAGTGTGACCTGCCCTCTGCCCTCAAGGAGTGTACACAGTCACAAAGCATAAAGAATAAGAAAGCACAACTATGTTTATCAAAAGCACCTGTGTCACTTGGGGTCTGCAGTGTCTTTTGAAGTAAGGAGCTCCCACAAAAGAACCTTACACCCCCTGAGAGGGGGAGTGGGTGGCACTCCCCCACTACCATAGACTTATGATCACAAGCTCTCTTGAATGTCTATCCCCTCCATGCATCATTGTTTCTACATTCTGGAAGCTCAGGGATGAAAGGAAAGAACTATCTCATTGAAAGAACTGCTTTATTCCAGACATTCATCTAGAGATAGGAGTCAACACCTGAGGCCATAATATAAGTGATATAAGTTAATGCTCAGTCCTATACTAAGAAGGGGGCATTTCTCTGGGCATTTTAGAAACCAAATTTTGGACAGGAGTGTACCCTTTTATGCCCTATAGAGGGTTACCTGGGGCCTCCCTACAGAAACCCAGCTCCACATTCAGGGAGCCTGGTCAAACAAAGTCTAAAAAGAGATTTAAGGCCGGGCACGGTGGCTCGTGCTTGTAAGCTTCAGCCTATGAAGCGGCCGGGGCCAGGGATCGTGGTTCGAGTCCCGCCTGGGGCCCGTAGTGAGACCTGGTTCCAAAAAAACAGCTAGGCGTGGTGGCGCACGCCTGTAATCCCAGCTACCTGGGAAGCTGAGGCTGGGGATGGCTTGAGTCCGTGGTACCCCGGGCAACGAGAGCCTGCGGTTCCACAGGCAAAAATAGCAACACCTAGTCTCAAAAAAAAAAAAAAAAAAAAAAAAAAAAAAAAAAAAAAAAAAAAAAAAAAAAAGAGATTTAAGGTTCAACATCTTAGAGCATGACTCATATCTAGGAATACAATTTATGAGGCGAAGGCACAAATATGAGGTCAGAAAATGTTACTCCTATAGGAAAAAACAAAGTCCTTATTTTCTGTGTGCATGCTGTGTGTCTATATACATGTCTACATCTATAAAGGCATAAAACATTCTATAGTCAGGTAGTTCCACATCTGAAAAGCCTGGATCTTCCTGTCTAGTTGAACTAGGACTATCCAAGGTGGTTCAGAAAGCATCTCCCAAGTATGTTTTCTCCTAGACATGGCCAGGTGTGCAATCACTGCTTTAAGACAAGAGATCGCTGACTCTGGAACATTAGATTCATCTGGGATCTTTGAACACTCTTGATGCCTCATCCATGGCTCAAAAAGAACCATCTAGAGTGGAACTCAAGTATTAGTAGTTTCTCCTCAAACTTCCCAGCTGTTTCCAGAGTGAGGTCAAGTTTTAAAAAGAGTACTCTAGTTCATATCTCAAATTTCAATGTATATGTGAATTACTTGGGGGTCTTATTAGACTAGGGTAGGATCTGATATTCCACACATCTAACAATACTAACAGTGCTGGTCCAGGGACCAGGCTTTGAGTAGTAAGGTCTGAAGTCAGTGATTCTCAAAATGTGGTCCTTGGATCAATAATAGCAGCACCACCTGGAAACTTGATAGAACTATAAATTCTTCTTGGGTCCTAGCTGAGATGACTATATAAGAACCTCTGGGGGGAGACGAGGTAATCTGTATTTTAACAACGCTGCCTTGTATACTTGTCCTCTTCCATCACTCTTTCATCATAATGGTTAATATGGAGGCTGGGTTCAAATTCTGCCAGACTTACCCACCTAGCAAGAGATTACTTGACCAAATAAACACCACTTACACGTCTATGTTCATTTCTAAGGATGAGTTAAACCTTAGGTAGAAGTTAAGTCAGTAACCCAGGGAGGACAGAGGTCTCTAGGAGAGCAGTCAGTACCAGTTAGTTTCTGAATTAGTCCCTCGAAGAGGTCATTTTCTCAAGCAGAAGAAGATTCCCAAAATGAAGTTTAGTTACTTGAGTTCAACTCAGAGTTGATAAAACGTCTAACTCATGTAAAAAAAGATGCTTTGTTTTCAGAGGTTAAGAAATGAGGCTGCACGTGTAAGAGGCCCCCTCCTTTAATAATCAATAGGGGAAGAAAGTCACCATGATTGGCTGCGGCCCCATAGTAGAACTGCTAACAAGAGAGAGGAGAGGAGCTCTACCAACCACTTGGGGATGTCTCCCCCAGCAGTGAACGCCTCACCGCCATCGGCTGGGAGTTGCATTCCCAAACCCAGATGTCAGAACTGTTTGGCACAGAACCAGTAACAGATGACAGACACCAGAAAGAATCCTGGAGAAGTATATCACATCTGCCCTACAAGTTCCTGATGTGCTCGGCCTGACTATCAGCCTCAACTACTCCTGGAGATTGGAACAGTCCCACCTGTTGCTGTCCAGGAGTTTAAGTCCGCACCCAGGAGAAAAAGGACATAGTTTGAAAAAAAAGAAAGGACCAGCAGGCCAAACATAGACCAATAGGTCGCAGTAAGAGGAGTTGGAGTGAGCAGAGGAGGGAAAAGGGGCACAATACAACCATGCGAACATGACCAATAATGCACGATAATTACAAAATAAAATATTAATAAAAAATTGAAAAAAAAAGAGGCTGCAGAAGTGCTAGGTATGAAGAGAGAAAAGGCCCCCCCTAAGGCAAATGTCTCATCAAACATGTCAGGGTCATGAAGCCTGTTCATGGCCCATGCCGTGCGACACCAACCTCAGCAGATTCTCTCAGTGCCTCTGTGCCATCTGGCAAAGTTTCAATGACTTCAGAGAAGGGCAGGCCCAGGGTTTGGGCTAACGTCATGTCCTCTGTGCTGGTGCTGGGGATTCCTATTCAGAAGGAAGAAACACAAAACATCTCCTTTACAAGTACCCAAATCACAAAACAACAGTGCTGACACTTGGTTTTAGCTTCTGAAAGGAGATTCTTCAGTAATGGATGTAATGAAACCATGTAATCCATAATGTCAACAGAGAACAGTCCTGGAAACACTCGCCACCCTGGGACAACCAGTTTACCATATTGGAATTATTTCCTAGAAGTCTTTCTCTTTTGCTTAGCTTCTCTTTTAAAACAGCTGTAATACTAAAATATATCATTTTAGTTGGCCAATCACAAGCATTTGGGGTAGCCTCTCAGTGAGAGGGGACAGAAGTATTCTCTTGGGCAGGGCGGACTCCTCCAGCATTTTCCAGGACTCTAGAAAAATCCACTCAGCCAGGAAGTGGAAAGCTGGCAACTGTGTTTCCTCATACAGTGCTTTGTTCCCAAAGGCAATGGTACAATCTATATATGCCCTTGAAATGAAGTTGAGCATGAGCAAATCATTTATCCAGAAGGCCAAGGTCCATTGTTTTGGATTCAACTAGTCACAAAAATGGGGTTTTCGATTGTTGGTTTTTTAGGACAGGACTTCCCGACCTCAATGCTGCTGACCTTTCGGACTTTTGTCGGGGGTAGTACTGTGCATTGGAGACGCTGAGACGCCAGCGTTCTCTCTGTTGGTAGCACTTCCAAAGTTGTGTCAAACAAAAATGTCTCTGGAATTGTCAAGTGTATGTGTCCTGGTGACCAAGTTGACCCAGGGGTTGAGAACTCCTGCTGCAGAGTTGTCTATTAGGGATGCTGACTTCTTGTGGACACAACACACATGTAGCAACTAAGGACACCATGCAAAACACTTAAGTCAGGTTTCAGAGGACAACCTCTCTGGGACATTGTCCTAACTTGGGGCACAAGTTCTGAGTCCCATGGCAAGTTCTGTGATATTCTGGCTGAGAGCAGCCAGTGAGGCAAATAAACGCTTGGGGTGAAATAGAAGGAAACTGAACAGTGAGAACGCATGGCAAAGGATAAATATTACTGAAAAGTGTGTGTGGTCCAGGAGGGAAAGTACTACTTTCCAAAGGGTTTGGGCTGGAAGAACGAGGAGTCATGCTCCAGTGGAGACACTGTGATCACAAATTTATTTGACCACATAAAGAATGCTTGAGGTCATCATGTTGGGCACATGGGACATGGAAGAATGGGAACTATTAGTAGTGAGCAGGTAGGATGGCAAAAACACTGCTTTATCTTTGGCTTATTTTTATTTCTCTTTTCTTAGAGTGGAAGAGGCATTGATTCAGCAAATGTTACTTATGTAATGGCAAGACATCAAAACAACATGAAAAATGATTTTCCATGTACAACAAGAAAATCAGATTTTTTTATCCTTTCAGATCTTTCAATATTGTGTGAGTATTTGGACAAAAAGTACACATATACAAAAGCAAAAAGCCCTGTGAAGGATTCCCTTTGTTATTTATTGTGGCTGGTTGTACTAAAGAATTTTACTAATTGTAAAATGCATAAAAGCAAAAGGAGAAATTCCTTTAAGCCACATTTTTTTTTTTTTTAGGTTTAAGTGGTCAGAAGAGAATGACTTGAATGGCTAAATATCTGGTTTCTGTTTTGATGTTTCTGCAAATCACTTTGTCAAAAACTGATCTGAGAATTGAGGAAAACATGATTTTTTATAAACATGCTATTTCTTCTATGTACTAGAAAACAGAGGTGTGGAAATAACCTCATCTGCAGGGTTTTGGTTCTATGGAAATGGGCTGAAATAGGACAGTGGTGAAGAGATGGTGGGGTCCACCTTAACAGAAGACTTGGACAGTGCTGTTGCAAGGTTCTCACCCCTCTGTTCCTCCCCATGTAAGATGGTGCTAGTTTAGAATTCTCAGGAATGATCAAAGCTGCCAAGGCATCCAATGTACAGTTCTAAACACTGCATTTCACAGTGTTTGTCTTGAACTTCTCAAGTTCACCTCCTCCACAAAGCCTTCGCCAAAAACCCAGCCCACACCTGTCTTTTGTGCTTTGAACTCTGTCTCAACAGAGCTGTTGAGTCTGAGTTGTGAAATTGGGTTTTCAGGTGGGTTGTACTGTTCCCCATATCATACATACAAGTCTCACCAATCAGCTCTCCTGGCAGGATCTGTGGACCAGACATTTTTTATTATTCTCAATAGCAGCTAACAAGGTATGATATACATGGTATGCTTTAAAAATGTAGGTCTTGAATAAGGAAGGATTATGTGAAGGGGCATTCACTTTTATATATAAGGAGGCAAGACAAATCATGGAGTCAATGGTCAGCTATTTCAGTTGACAGAAGAGGCTAGGATTGTACTTTTAAGGCAGTGAAATATATTACCCTCATGGCGAAACTGAGGCTAAATGGTTAAAATGGTCTCAGACCCTAAGAAAGAAAATTTATCTAAACTTTCCTCCCAAGATTTGTTTTTACTGATATAGCAAAAGTTGGGTGTTATCAACAACCTTGAGCTGAGTTCCAAGCTGGCTAGTGGCTGAGAATCCAGAGGAAAAAGGGGCCTCCAAGGACAAGAGGCGGCACACCAACAGAAATACTTCACTGACCTGAAGATGTGCAATGTGTCCTGTGACTAGGTAGGGAATTTCAGCCAAGTCCACTTTTCTTTCCCAATCTGATTTTCAGGTTGGTAAAATTGAACTCCTTTGATCTTGACCCTGGCCCCCAAAACTTATATAACCTATTTCCTTTCTTCATGAGGGAGGTAGATTAGAGTTTATTTCCTACCTCCTTGCCAATCGATTTGCAAATAAAGGTTTCCCTTCTTAGATACCTGATGTCACTAGCTGATCTCTACACATCAGGCAGAGGACCCACTGCCCAGTCATAATGATGTTTTAATACCTGCTCACCTATTTTTGAATCCAAAGAGCCCTCAAAGTCAGCATCAGCCTTGATAACCACAGGGACCTCGTGCTGGGTGAGCATGTTCACAGCCATCACGGGCGTGAGGCAATCTGCAAATGAGAGCAAGTAACTGTGGATGCTGGTCAGTCGGGTGCCAACACAGGCAGAATCTCAGAGGAGACAAGTGAGAAAAAATAAGCATTAGAACTTCTGCATTTGTGTTAATTGTTAGAATTTGTTCTTTGATGGTATTAATAGATAATTCACACTAGTGGAAAAATCAAAGAGTTAAACAAAGACCCAAAATTGTCCCTCCACACTCATAAACAAAGAAGTGAAAATGTCATTTTCACATTGCAGATTGTAAAGTGATCCCCTTTTTCTTTTGAAAAAAATCTCGAGTATACAGAATGAGAAATACAAAAAAAATTAGCTTTGGTGAAACTAGGAGATATCTAAAATTCCAAACCATAACACCTTTATTTTTGCCTGTGGAACCGCAGGCTCATGTTGCCCATGGTACCATAGACTCAGGCAATCCCCAGCCTCAGCTTCCCAGGTAGCTAGGATTACAGGGGTGCGCCACCATGCCAAGCTATTTTGGGACTAGGTCTCGTGGTGTTGCCCCGGGAGGGATTCAAACTGCGATCCCCAGACCCCGCCGTGACTCCATAAGCTGTCATTTACAGGCACATACCACAGTACCTGGCCCAAACCATAACACTTGAAAATGGAAATGCATAGGAGAGTAGAAAATGACTGAGCAGAGAAGAAATTTCTAAACATACAAAGACATAACTGTTCCTGCTACGTACCCTCTGTTAAGAAATACTAGAGGATTTCTTCCAGCAAAACAAAGCAATAAATCAGGAAAGAGACAGGTGTGGGGTTCGGGAAACAGAAGATCAGACAAAGGAGGGACAATAAGGATATTTTTAGGACAAAGACAGAGGGGAGGCCTGGGGTGGCAGAGAGCAGGCAAGGCCTGGAGAGCTACTAGGTCAGATCTGAGCATGTCAGAGGGTCCCATGAAAAAGGCCCCATCTTTAGGAAGTGAAGGAATTGACAAGTATCTGGCAGGCAGGTTAGCACACATGTAGAAAACTGCATTGAAAGGAGTATTAAAGAGCTTTTGGGAGGATATAGGAAGTCTAAAGTCAAAAAGTCAAAGAACACAATGCTACTGAAAAAAATGAGATCATCATAAACTTCAGCAAAAATAGAAAGTTACAGGAAAGTGTGATCACAGTATGCTTGGCTTAGTTTATTTATGTGGTCATAATAAAACAATTAATTTGGAATTAGCCAAGCATTGTGTCATCTTCAATGAAATTTGTTACAACTACTGCTGCAGGAAGACAAGCCATACATACATACATGAATCTTCTCTGGTTATATGCAGGAAAGAATTGGGACAACCCAAATAAAGTCCCAAAAGAGAAAGAAGGAATGAAAGAAACAATGAGTCTGCTCACACTTATGGTAACACAAGCAACTAACACTTGCCATAATTTATGAGATCCTGCTATTTTACATGCCATGCTTTAAGACTTCACATAATTATCTAAAACATGTTTTATACAACTTAAGATTAAAATGAGGCTAGAAAGCAGAATTTATTTTTCAAAGGGGTAGAGGCTTTGTAGACATCAAATCAAGTCTGACCTTCTTGAATCCTGGGTACCAGAAAGCATGGGGTAGGGTATGGTGGGGATAGAACACAACGCAACCCAAGTCTCCTTTGGCTCAGCCAGCAACCATGGCTGGGAGGCAAGTGTCACCTGAATAGCCTATGTGTTGACACTTCTCAAAGCTAAGACCCGTACCTCTAATTCCATATTGTCTCTTTGCAAAAAGGTGCATATTGATGAATTCTGCAATTATGGTATAAAGTTTGATATAATATTGGGAGGATGATGGCGAGGGATGGTAGAGTAAAACTCAGTAGAATGTCTGGGGATGGTGAATGGAGAGAGGAGTAGACACATATTACAGACCCCTGGGCTTTATGCCAGAGAAACAGCTTGTGGCCCAGACAGTTGGCCAATATTGCCTTTGATTCTGACTCAGCAGTAGGATACTTAGTTGGACACTGCTTCACGCATGGCAGCACCGCTCAGCCTCCCCGTGTGATGTGTGGCCATGATGTATGTCAATTTCTATGTGATTCTCCAATGGTGGGGGAGGTATGTCCTCCTACCTCTCTCTCCCCTCCCACCTCTCTCCTGTCCCCTCCACTCCCCCCAGACACCCATATTTACTGCAAGGCAGATGAAGAACACACAGGTAAAGTGAGATCCAGGAAGAACAGAAGATGAGAACACAAAGAACTTAGGTCTCACTGATTTACAAAGCAGACCCTGTCCTACCCCACTTAGCTTCCTGTGGCAAGAAACAAACCTTTTTTTTCATAATCAATATTTTTTTATTTTGGATTTTATTTTTGGATTTTGTACAATACATGATTGCATAATTGTTGATCCTCATGGCATTACCCCACCCCATAACTCCCCCTCTGGTCTCTTTGCCTCCTTTCTTTTTGTTGTTTGTCCATGCTTAGCCCTTTAGTTTTTTGTTTTATTTTTTTTAAATTTTCATTGCTCAATCCACGCGCCTTTGACTTGTATCCATGCTTCTTGTTTCTTGGTGGCTGTTCTTTCTGTTGTTTGCTGCCTCATTTTGCTGCTCCATCCCATTATGTTTCAGGTCTTTGGCTTTGGGGACCTGAATCCCAGTCTTATGTTTTGGTAGAGCTGCTCCTCAATGGGACAACCATCGGCTGATGGTAGGTCTCCTAGTCTCCTTTTCAGGAGCTTTGCTGTTGGGCCACTGCCATTTTGTAGGTGTCCTCCCTCTGGCAAAGGGAGTGTGCTGTTCTTTATTGACAGCATCTCTGTGCCAGGTTTTTGGTCACAGCTCTCCAGTGAGTGGTAGGCATAGCTCTTTCACTTTTGTTCTCACAGTTCATTGCTCTGTGAACTTCCCTTGCTCTTTTTGAGTCCTGCCTTAGAGGTATTTGTTTTTAAAGTCTTTCTTGTTGTTCCTGGCCTCTTCTGTTTCTGTGGTCGAAGTTTGTCTCCATGTACTTATTGCTGGTGTGGGCTGCTTGGAGTGGAGGCTAAATGAGGGGACTGTGGCAACCCCCCCGCCATGCACCAGCCAACCCTGGTGGTCCCCAGAAGCAGCCCCCAGCCACACCCCATCCCCACCACGTGGGGGGGACGAAAGCTGGTCAGTAACAGGCACAGTGGCGACTGATGTCCGGGCTGCTGCAGGCTTGGGGCGAAACTGGCCCACACAGCACTCGCACACAAGTTGGGACGGTCCCTCCAGACTGAACCCCGCAGCTCCATCCCACCTACCCTCCAGAGGCGGAGAGAGCTGTGCGTGTGGTCGTGGCGGCTCCACCATCATGGCAGGGCCGCCGAAGGCGCGGGCCAAGCTGGCCGCACTGCACCCGGCACCAGCCATCCCCAAAAACAAACTTTTGTCTTTTTCAGTCTGCGTTTCAGGACTTTATCTAAGTACTAAATAGCTAAAATAATAATTTTAAATAATTAAAAGTGATTGGGCAAGGAGGTACTGTTGTTTAGCATTCTTTGACTTTCATGTACCATACATCTATCACTTGGGTTTTAAGATACATGAATAAAATTTGAAAAAGAAAAATGGAAATTAATCTTGAACTATTATCATTTCATACTTGATTATCATTTCATTGCATATTATTTCACACCTGATAAGTTAGTAAAAACTTTTAGGAGGGTAATGTCAATGATTGTGAAACTGGACTAAAATCCACACATTGCTGAATGCAGCACTGTAACTGATTTAGCCCCTTCCGAAGCCAGTGAAAGCAACATGCAACAGGACCTAGAAAAATGTTCATAACCTTAGGCCAAATAAAATCTCCCACACTGAGGAATGTTTTCTAAAGAAGTAATTCTACAGTGGCAAAGAGTTATGTGGAAATAATATTTATAGTAATATCGTTGCAGTAGCCCTGAACATGAAAAACAGCAAATGTACCACGTGATGTGGAAGATGCAGGATATTATGGTCTACTGAATACTGATGTGAAGTTTGCCTAAAAATAAACTTTTCTGATATATTAACAGAGGATCAGAAAATAAAGACAGAAGTGATATGATCTTAAAAGCATATGTGGGGGAATATGAATTAAAAAGATGATTACATGCCAGAGAGTAAAATCAGACTCCTACCTTCGCTGATATAAAAATTAACTCAAATATGAATTAAAGACCTAAATGTAAGCTCTAAAACTATCAGAGCTCTTAGAAGAAAAACAGTGGTGTAAATCTTAATGCTCTTTGATTAGGTAATGGTTTCTCAGCCATAACACCAAAAGCAAAAGTAAGAGAAGAAAAATAGATAAATTGGATTACATCACACATGTATACTTCAAGTTGCTGAGCTGTAAACTATATCTCAATAAAGTTGTTAGGAAGCATATATGGAGAAAATGTAAAGTAATGCTGACAGGGCTGGATTTTTTTCATTTTTCCATATATAAGTTCGATTATGACAAATTATCAAATGAATAAAAAATTAGTCTTTGAACTTAAATATTAGCAGATATGTAATGAAGGCAAAAGCAGTGACTCAGCTGCTGTACCTGATCAAAATCTACTTCTTAGAACAGAACTAAAACCTGAAGTTCCCAAGTAGGTAGCAAGTTCTTCCCATTTCTCATGAGTCACGTGCTGGTGATATGAAGTAGGAGTCCAGGGATGTGATGGGGAAATTTCAAAGCATTTCACAGAGTGATAACAGCAGATCCCTACAAAAAGGACAACTATGCCTGCAGTTTTTAGAGTACCAACCACAAAGAAGGCACAGTTTGCCCACTGGGGAAACTGACTAGGGGCTTTCCTTCAGCCCTGCTCGGCAAAGTAGAGCCTTGAATCTAGTCTCAGGATGCTCTGTGTACAGTGCCCTGCGGTCAGCCAGCAGGAATGTGCTGTATGACTCCCTCTCTTGGGCAACTGCAGGGCTATCAGCTCAGCAGAGGTTCTTAAGTTTAGGGGTAAAACAAAACAAAAGAAAACAAAAAAAACTGCTTATTTTTGCTTCTTCCAGGTTATCTGCATACAGCAGCTTTCCCAACATAGAGTATCTATTAACATGTGCCTGCAGGCTGCTAGTACAGACTTTGGTTAAAGAACAAACTATTTGCTACAGGATTACAAGGCTCTCCCTCATCCTTGCCTCAGCCCATGCTGATAATATGGAGAAAGGGAAAAATAATAATAAGCTATTAATTATTTAGTATTCTGGGGCACCTAGGGAGATGATGAGACTCTTGCTCTCTAATGTGTCAATAACAATAGGATTCTAAGTTACCCTTTAAAGAGACCTCATTTACTCTTTTGGCAAAAAATGCACTGTGGGAGACCAATGATGATTCAGAGCTGAGCTGTATGGTTTCAAAGCATCAGAGTTGGAATGTTTTATAGTAGGACTATAAGAAAAGACTCCAGAAAAAGGCAGAACAGCTTCTAGAACTCAAATTTCCCTAATGATGTTTTTTATGGCTTTTAGTGTCTATCAAGTCAGAATTTACACAACAGGACTTAAATCAGAGATGATCTTAAATCAGAGATGATCAGCTGAAAAAAGGAGGCAATTCCATAGGTATGGATGTAAAC
Organism: Uropsilus gracilis; assembly: GCA_004024945.1. Classification (NCBI taxonomy): domain Eukaryota; kingdom Metazoa; phylum Chordata; class Mammalia; order Eulipotyphla; family Talpidae; genus Uropsilus; species Uropsilus gracilis. The sequence goes on along the minus strand of PVHY01004763.1, from coordinate 38,185 downwards.
TCCATTTCAAGAGTTCTATAGGTAAGCACCTTACTTTTTGCTCTCTTAAATTATATAGTATCAGGGCAAAAAACCAGTACATTTAATTAATAACATCAGCAACACAGCTGGTCAAGCCAGAGTCAGGAATCATCCCATGAGCCTCTGCCCTTCTGTGCCCTGTTCAGGGCAGTTCCCTTTCTTTCCTCCATTCTGATCACCACTCCTCTGTGGTGCTCCCATATCCTACCTAACCGATGGACTACCTAACTGATCTGCTGTCTCACTCTGCCATGGCAGCATTACCCTGGCCAGGTCCCTCCTCTTAGGGACAATCCACCGCAGGCCCTTCACAGCACACTGACAGCCATGCCCACTGAGAGATTTAAGTCACAGGCTGCATCTGGGACCAGCATCTTCATGATCCTCTGTCAACTCAGGAGTTGTGCAAAAACCAACTCACAACTGAAGGAACTCATGTTTGAGAACTCTAACTCCTGCAAGTGACAAATTCAGCCATACCCTTGTGTTGCCATGATTTGCAGCGGTCACCACTGTAATACATCGCCCCCAAACTTGCCACCCCAGGATAAACCGAGCCACTTGCCTGATGAGCCAGTTGGCAATAGTAAATGACAATGGTCATGACATCTAGGCTAAAAATGTAACCTAAAAGACCAGAGGAGCAGAACTCTGTACTCATGTGGTGACATTAATTCACCTTTGGGGAAAACTGCATACACACAAAGTACTGTACTTGGCTTACGTGACTAAAGGCACATGTCAAAATCCAGGCTTGATGTGCAAATTAAATCTAGAGACTTGAATAGATCGACATCTGCAAAAAAGAATTTTTCCACTCTGAAATGAGAACTGGAAGATTTAGGGCACAGCGTGATGCTCCATTTGGAACTGTTATAGAGACTGTTGAGGAGAGTATGGAATTAACAAGCCATTCAGGGCCATGAAATGACCTGGCCAAGGCAGATATGTCGCTACCCCTACGGAGCAGGAAAACTCCTTGCTGTATATGCAAAAATAATTTCTTATGGATGAAAATGCTTTGTTTATATAGTGCCTTTCAAGTCAGGAGCTCCATCGTTTATCATTTCTTGGCTCACTAACTCCATACTAACAGTACCTCATTTTAATCTCTAAATTAACCACAAGGAAAAAAAAAAAGTGAAGGGCTAGATGTTTATATTTTTCAATTGCTCATTTTTAAATATTATTCAACCACCACTGCCCTCAAGGAATATCAAACGAGATAGATTCCTTGAGAATCTAAGCTCATGAGAGTAAAAATTACATGAGCTTCCCCTCTAAACTGAAGGGTTGAAAAGAACGTAATTTCTCTTTTGAATAAGTAGATAACCATAGTGGGCTTTATAAATACACGTGGAAAATTTAACTCAAAAGAGTCTTTTCCTTCTTTCAATGTATGACAAGAGGCGCGATGAAGCAGCGAGGTCTGCCAGCACATAAGGCTTGTCTGCTAGGATGTTGTCAGGTGCATCTGTCCCTCAGCACAGAGCAGCTCTCGGTGAACCAATATGGCTTTGAACCCTGGCTTTTGTGTTGTAAATAGACAAATAGAAGTTGTTGGCAGAGGTCATGTTGGGAAGACACTGTCTATCTTTCAATTTGAGATAAAAAAATCCCATTTTATGGTTATTTTGAAGAATTGATAGTTTTTAAAAGCATCATAAGTAAAAGTTTTTTATTTTTGCCTGTGGAATCACAGGCTCACGTTGCCCAGAGTACCACAGACTCAAGCAATCCCTAGCCTCAGCTTCCCAGGTATCTGGGTTTACAGGTGCGTGCCACCGTTCCATCTATTTTTTTGGAACAAAGTCTTGCTATGTTGCCCTGGGCGGGGACTCGAACCGCGATCCTCAGTCCCAGCCACGCTCTGTAGGCTGGCACTTACAGGCACGCAGCACCGTGCCTGGCTCTTAAAAGTAAAAGTTAAAGGAACAAACAAAAAGAAGGGATGTTAAAAAATAAAACAGACCCTCACAATTCAGACTGTGTGCTTTAAAGGGTTGAAGTTTATAGTCTACGTGACAAAAGAATAGGGATGCGAATTTTACAGGAATATGGACATTTCTCCTATGACCTACTTTGACTGGGGACTTCCCTTTGCCTGCTTAAGATCCACATCCCTTCCTTTGGCAAGAGCCTTGAGTTTGCTTTGGAGACCTACCCCTTTGTCCCTTGTAAATCTGGGTCTACTAAGGAAGGTGTCTTAACTTTCCCTTCACCAAGAAATAAATGAGAGGTCTTAATTACACTAGCCAGACACCTCTCCCTACAACAGGACTCTCAAACCAAGTGCCTCAAGCACTGAGGGTGAGGTAAGGCAAGGTTCCTGTTGCTAACCCATCGGCTGGTTCAAGTCTTCTTCCAGAAAGATTCTTCAGCTGTTCCTCCATTTACGATAGCCTTCCAATCTGTTCTCCTTCTCTTCTGGGTTAGCCAGGGATAGGTTCTGTCACATAGAATGCTGACTAATGCAGATCGCTCTCCAGATCCTCACTGACCAATAGCACTGGCTCTGCTAGTTCTGGGACAACCTGCTCTAGTCAGGAGAGACTGGTGCAGAGCAGGATGCTGCTCAGATTGCTGTGTGAATTCTTTCAAGTAATAAAATTAAGTTTTTGAAAATGTTTCTTCTAATTTTCACTGACTTCCTTCCTGATGATCCTGAGAGCATAGCTTTATTAATGATGGAATTATAAATTAGACAGAAGGTTCTATTCCTATCAGAAAAGAGCTTTAAGTCTAGATTATATTTAATGGGAAAGAGCTGCGTTTCCTGCCAGATACTTAAGATACAGGCACACCAGTGACTCAAAGTGAAACCAGGGGCAAATAACATTCTCAAAGCTCTTTTTTATCCTTATGTCTTAAAATACAGAAAATGAAAAGGGAAGCTAAGATGAAGAATGAATGGCATATGATGACAGACAATGTGAGGGAACCATAGACTCTGTGAAGCACTGTCCAGAGGGAAGGCGCACCCCCATCCCTGCCAGCCCCCACCTTAGCCTTCACCAGTCAACTTACCCTTGCCAGGGACCAGTACCTTCTGAAAAGTTTCCTTCAGAGGGCTGTGCCCATGTAAGAGTCTATGGCTGGGGGAGATGGCAACGTGGGAAGCACCATAGATGGCCTCGGGAGTGGTTGTGTAGGCACTTAGCTTTTCTCCTGTGATATGTCCTTCAACCTGACAGGAGGAAAGAAGAGTTGTTTCATCTCTCAGTCCTCACCAGTCACATCTCTTTCTTTCTCCCTCCCTCAGTCCCAAATAGTGGGAAAGTCCAAACAGCTTCTGAGAATGGGCCTGAGGGTGTGGGAGGCTGAGATGGTGACAAGCAGAGGCAGAGAGGCCAGGAGTGAGGAGGTGGTAGCTTCTCTTCCAGAACCCTCCCTCATGCCTACCATTGGGGTGGCTTGTGGGAACCCAGTAGAAAAGCATACTCAGAAAAGCATACTCAGATAGGCACAACTTTTTTCCTGGCTTCTTTGCTCAAGAATCAAAAATAATCATCAAGGTTATATTGTTCCTATACTGAGAAAGGAGCTATATTTCCCTGCAGGGTTTATGAGTATGGTGAAAAGAAGTAAAGGTGCCACTTTTCTCATCAGGAAGGCATTGAGGCTAATACCATTCTGAAGAGGCAATACAGGAAAGCCTGAGGTGTGCTCACCAGAGAAGGAAGAGGCACACATTAGACTTCAACTGAATGCTAGTGTACATGACAGACACAGATGACAGAGAGGTGAGGTGCCCCTTCATCATGTGCTCAGAAGGCATCCATGAAGCATGAGGCTCTCAGGGCTGGAACAAAGAGAGTTCACACTATGGCCTGAATGCTACTTAGGTGTCACTGGGGGAGTCAGGCATGTGGCCATGAAGGTACAATTCTCCCCTGTGAGACTGAGAGTGTTTCCTCCCTCAAGACACCACATTTTCAAGAGGGCTAGAAATGAAGATGAAAAGCTTTTCAAAATAAAATGTTGAGTAAAGGAGACAATGTGGAAGATATTCCAGGGGAGCAGCCAAATAACCTCATCCTTCACCCTGGCTGAGGAGAGACCTTTGACATTGGGTCCAGGTGTATCTATGCACAGCACCCCAAATCACAGGTCTTGAGAGTCTGAACAAAATACACAGCTGGAATGTTCCACCATCTCACCACCTTCTCAGAGAAGTGGTAAGAGGAAAGGATCAGTTATTCACTGATCTTCCTACAAACTCCCTTTCCTACACACTCCTCTGTAGCTGGGGAGAATTGCATCACGTGGAGTCTGGGTTGGGCAGAAGGAGGTAGGGAGAGTCTAAAAAGGCAGGTCAATTGTATTTCTTGGCTCCTGCTTCCTCCAAAGATTTTGACTAGGACACTGGTGGGGTAGGTTTGGAGCTAAATGAATAGCTGACAAAAGTCTGGAGAAATCAGAAAAGTAGAAAAGAGAAATGAGAAGGGTAGAAAAGAACACCCATTGTGTCAAACAATTAATTTAAAATTTATGCTATTAAAACATTTTTGCGATGTATATGGCTTTCCTCAACTTAAAATTTTTAATTCATTGGGTTATTATTTGTCATTCCACATAAACACTCATGTGGACCAGAGGGGAAAAAAGACCATCTAGTAAGACATGGTCTCAGAATAACTCTGTAATTTGCACAAAATGAAGGGTCTAAGGGTCATTCCAGAACAGTAGACTTTAGATGGCAGGATTTCAGCAGTTTTCATAGCAAATCACCTCTTTGAGCCCTGGTGGGGTACAAGACTCCTACCAGTTTCAAGTCTGTATGTTTTTGAAATGTTATAGTAGGCTTCTGCTCCCTGAGATTTTAGATGTTTTGAGAAGGAACCTCCTCGAGAATTCAGTGAGCACTTGAACCACTGCTCAGAAAAATGTTCACACAGAATCTTGCACGTGGATTCAGAGTTCATGGACCCCTAGAGGACCCTGGAAATTCACACTGTCCAACATGAAAGTCCGTAGCATGAGGCTTCTATGGAACACTAAAAAAGGTGGCCAGCCAACTCTTCTTCTAGAGAGGGGTGAGGTTGTGCCCATTTGGGCCCTGCCCCCGCACAGGGAGGTGACAGCATGGCTGCAGGGCAGGGTCCTGACCCAACCACCAGTGGGCAGGCCCATGGCTGCCTGCATGCCTGGGGACCTCAGCTATCAGGACCCCTTTCCCAGGGAGGGGCAAAGGCGGCACGGAATCCTGGATAGGACCCCTCCGCCAGTGAGCCTGAGTGGGGGGTCCAGTGAGCTTGGGTGGGGGGTCCAGCATGTGGCAGCTGTCTGTCCACCTGGAGAGGCACAGCGTGGCGTGGTCAGACCCTTCTCCCAGGGAGGGTTGAGGCTGCACCTGTGCAGCCATCTGGGCCTTGCCTCAGCACAGGGTACAGGTGTGCAGGCCATAGTGGGGAGGTGGTGGGGTGGTGATGTAGGACACCCCCTCCGTTTCACTCTCATTCCTGATAGTCCTAAGGAGGGAAAAGAAGAGCACAAATAATACAAACACTGTCATAGAATGGGTGAGGAACCAGGTAAATGTCCAGCCCACACATCTGAGGAGGACATAAGAGATGGACTATCAAGAAAACTAGTGCATGCGAGACTAGAAAAACAGCTATGGAGACAAGATGTCACAGATTCACACCTACGTGCTCGCTGGGACTGGATGAGTCAAAATTCCATTTCTGAGATGCCATCTAAGATAGCAAGGTACCCCTCACCATTCCATGGGAGAGGAAGGCCAGAGTCAGGGAATCAGCCTCACAGCAAAGTGGCAAACAGAGGGAGAGGATATGATCTGCAATGGCCATTCACAGATGCCTATACCCATGGAGAAACTTTTTCATGACAATGGCTGGGGGCAAGGCCCCTTAAACCAGATGTCAGAACTATAAGGCCAAGAAGCAGCAAAACAACACAGAGAACGGAATAGAGAGACAACCAACAACGAAAAAGCATGGACAGACCACAAATTAGCACAGTCTGGCTTCCCAGCGCAAGCATAAGACTAAAAACCTACCAGCACAGTTTGCTGTGTCCCAAGAACACAGTCACTCACCCAGTGAGGGGACACTGTCATAGGAAAGAAACTGATGGACTCTTAAGACAGATTTAACAAATAACAAAGAGAGAGAGGTCTGAGTGAGCAGAGGGGGTGTCAGGGGGAGAGGAAGGTATCCCGATAACTATTTACCAATGTTCTGATTTAAAGAATTTAAAAAAAAAAGAATCTTAAAAAAAAAATGTGGTCAGCATGTGCTACCACTGTACAGGACAGCATATTTCAAAGACTTCATGCTAAAATGAGAATGTAAATTAATCCCTTAATGAAATTTTTAAATTGGTGACATCTTGAAAGGAAAAGGTTTTGGAAAAATGAGTTAAATAAATGTTGATAAAATCATTTTCATCTGTTTCTTTGCACTTTTGAAAATATGGCTTACAGGAAATTTGACTGTTTCTACTGGACAGTGGTCATATCCCAAGTTGCTGGTCTATTTGCTGAATTCTAAATTCTAATGAATTCTAAAAATGCAGAAAGGGATCTGTGAGCATCAACTGCTGGAGAAGGTAATGGGCAGTCACCTTCAATGTGAAGTCCAGATGGCAGCCCACACAGTCCCCAATCCAGTGTGCCTGCATGCCTTTTATTCCATACCATTCTGGAAGGTCTGCCAGCGCGTCCTGCATGGCCTGTGGGCATGAAAGAAAAATGGAGAGGTAGAGCACGAAGCTTATTTAAGGGAAAGCAAATGATTTAGGTTTGCTAAGTAGGAGAGGTGGAGAGATGAAACTCAGGATTTGCCATTTCCTTATTCACGTGACAAATTAGAGGAGCCCAGAGAAGGTTAGAAACACCATGACTCAATCATGACTTAATTTAGTGAGATTTCTTTATCCTGAGTGAGCCAAGGAAGAATGTTCACATGAAAGAAAATTCACAAGGAAAGACCATAACCAACATCTTTGATGAACATGACTAGAGTCTTCTTTTCCATAATCTGGGAACTCAATAAAAGAAGTTCAAGGTTAAGAATTCTGAAACTTGAAGACAAGTCATTCATGGGAATGGGTGCTGTATATCTTGGTTATGTCACCATAAAACTTTACTTTTGGAGCAGAAATGGTGGGAATGGCACCATCAAACTGATCAGTCAAGTGTTCATTCATTTCTTTATTCCACCAGAAGGTATTAGCCACTCACTTTTCCACACAAGGACCTCATCCTGGCATCGAGGGCCTTGGTGTCCATCAGCAGGATATGCCAGACAGATCCTGAGTGTGGAGTTGAAAAAACATACACGCGAAGTCTAGGCAGGGAACTGGTTAAAATTCAGTGCCAGTGATCAATGAGATTTCATTTAATTTCCAAGCAAACCCACTTGTGGTTTCATGGGATCTGAAGTGTCTTCATCTGGTGAAACCCATATCACACGATTTGAAGATTGGTTCCTCTCCCACTCTATCCTCTGCCACAGGAAATCAGGAACTGACAGGGTCCAGTTCTGACACACCCTGCATGATTGAGTCACTGGTCTATAAATTCTCTCCTGTGCTTTTCTTCTAGCTGACTTTTCAAGGCTGGAAAGCTTGTGGAGGTGCTCTGCTTAAAACAAATTTGGATCTCCCTTGAGGACAAAAAAATTCAAATAGAATGAAATGTGAATGTTTTGATATGCTAACTATGGGGGGGTGACACATTCTGCTTAAAACCTTTCTAAATCTATGAATATTTTTAAAAACCACAAGAAATTTAAAAACCACACGGAAGGAGATCGACATCTAGAGGGCAATGCAGTGAGTCCTCTTTGGTCTGTAAATGCCGTGTCACTCACTCAGTGCTGATCTCCGACTCCCCGTACCTCTCCCTCGCCAAGCCTCCACAGGAGCCAGAAGCTAGTACTGCATATATAGAGTGCTCAGTTGTTCAGTCTAAAAGGCCATTAAATTGTTTGCTTACTTGGGGTTTTGTTGGGATTTTGGCCTTCCTCCTTTTGTTAGTGTTGTAATTACAGTGATAGATGGTTTCCATCTCATTTCCACTTGGCAAACAGTTGGCACTTGTCCACTCTGGTCAATCTCAATTTATAGAAATCTTACTGGCTCACAGAATCCCCAAACATGGGGAGATAGGCTTTAAAGCTCTTTTTAAAAGTACTGTGAAATTTCTTTTCAAATTCAACCAGAGGAAACCTGATATTTAAGAGCTGAAAGCTGAACTATTCCAGGAAACCCTGCTCTCTCCTCCAGCTTCTCCATCAGCCCCCAAGGCTTGGACACAATTTAGAAGCCATTAATTTATTCAACTCCTCTCATTCAATAAGAGAAAAATGGCTCTCATTTGATAAATGAGAAATAGCCTATTTGACCAAATGGCAGGCCTGAGATAATGAGTCATCTTTATCTTCTGACTGTTCTGGGACCACCGTGTTCCGTTTTCAGGTGGCTTTAGGCAAATTAAACAAGGTAACTCCTTCCAAAATGCAGAAATTAACAACATAAACAGACCCCTTATTTGAATTTTACAAGGAATTACTACATCTCATATTTACTTGAAATCAAATTGTGATGAGTCCTCAGGGCTGTTATTTACCATATATAGAAATACTGTGATTTATAAAGGTGCCTTGTGGTGCTTTTCACTAGGATAGGTCTGAAAAGACAGCCACTGCTGCTGTATAGGTACACCATCTGAATGAAGATGGTTTAGGAAGCTGAAACAGAATTGTACAAGAATGAGTCTGAACATGAACCAAGGTTTAAGAACACAAATCAGTAAGATGGGCTGAAGTCCATATCTAGTCACAAAGGTCTGTAGAATGCAAAATATAATCAGAAATAAGAAAGAGAAAGCTCAAAGCTAAAAAGCTGAGGATGAAGAAAGGATTAAATATAACATATCTAATCTGACTCTTCCTTCCAAGAAGAGAAGTATGCCAGAAAGAAATCCACACTTCTTAAGCGAAGACAGTATGTGGGTTAAGACTTTAAGGACAAGGGGCAACAGGACCTGGAATAAAAATTCTAGAAGAGGTTTTAAAAACTGAATACACTTTAGTATCCTTAGTTTAAAAAAGTTTAGACAACTCTGTCTTGATAGAGAACTTTCAAAACAAGTGGATTTGTTAGCTATGACTGGGAGAGTTCTAGAACCTTGAGAAATGGATACAGATTTGAGACAACATGGAAAAGGTAAGATTTAATTAAAATAGATACTTTTTAAAAAAGCTTAATACTTCGGCTACTTCTGAATCAGTGTGACTTGATTAGTCATCCTTTCTGAATAATAATTTGTACATATTTTTTAACTTATTGCCACTACATCTTTATCTTTTATTTTTGGAGGACCATTTTAATGCACTCACACCAAAGATAGTATATAACTGAGTAGTAATAAAGGAAAATCAATTCTGAAGGCAATAAGATGTTTAGAACTCTAGATGTCCCCTCTAGACTATTCTAGAAGAATAAGCTCTCTCTTATATCCTAGTTCCTCTCTCCTGCTTTGACTTTAGCATGAAGTTATACACAAGATTTACATATAAAGCAGCTCATTCAACATGATGTTTATTTACCTTTCTATGACAGTCATATTTTATAGTCTCTCTTCTGCAATGTGGTATGTATTTCCAGCAAAATCCATTTGTTGTGGAACCTCAATGGGAAACATTTGTTTACATAAACAGTTGTGCTGTCTAAGAATCTCAATTCCAGTGAAGGTGCTACTAACCCAGAAGGGAAATAATCAGTTCTGTGCAAGGCATCTTGCTAATGATGTACAACTTGCTAACAAGGTGTGGAGTCATGAAATTATGGGGGTTGAAAGAAAAGAGGTGTCAACCCACCACACACACACATCAAGTGTGCATCTCAGCACCTCATGAAGAGAAGGCTATGAAGTGCTAGTAAAAGCTTCCAATAAGAGGACCCTTATGCAAGTTAACATCATCACTGACACCAGGAGGGACAGTGTGCTTTCTGGGTAGAACCATCAGGATGCCCCCCTGTGCAGTTCTGTGGGAAAGGATGTGAAAAGGAAACCAGGAGAAGTTGTAGTCAGTAACCTCCTCTCATCCATTAACCCAGGCCATCCTTATTAGTCTTTTTTTCCTCTTCTGGTCTAGGTAACCCACCTTTTCAATAGCAACGCTGTTCTAATTCTACTAACTTCCAAGAGATGGTGCCTATACATTCTGAAATGTCAATACTGTGCCCCCGAGAATGCAGATGACAGAGGACAAGCAAGCTCTCCCAGTGACAGAGTTACCTGTGTGATGAATTAGCTTCTAATTCCTGGAAGCCACCTATGTCAACTCACTGGCCCTGAATTGAAAGGACAAAAGATAGGACTGCACATCATAGGAGAGGTAGGGGGTAATTAAACAGCTACAAAGTGAACATTGAATTCAGGTCAATCTGACACTACTCTTGAATGAAAGTGGCCTTGGTCTGGGAAAAGGGAGTCTAAGAAGCAAAACTGAGAGCTTCACTGGTGTAACCAGACAGACAAAATGGGAACAGCAGTTCCAGGAGACATTCTGCTGAAGTACCTTCAAGTTGGAAGCCTGCCTACTAATTAAAAACTTGCAAGAACATGAAACCATTCCTTTTCAAGACACTTAGGTATACAGATGATGTGTAAATAAATGATGACATAACCTTACTATCATGCTGTTTGTTTTATGACTACAAAGTGATGATAATCACTACAGAAAATCTAGAAAGGACAGAAGAGGATGAAGGAAAATAACAATTAGCCAAAATCAATTTAAGTACCCAAGGAGATCACTATTAACCTTCTTGTCCTGCATCTGGGCCACCCTACTTCCTTTGATGATTCTAAGATTATGCTTTCCTCACACATGCAGAGGTTGGGACATGTCTTACCATCAGTGGTATCTTTGACAGACAGTATTTTTCTTCCTCAGTGGATCATAAAATTTCAAAAACAATTATGTGTTAGGATTGTCACAAACCAATAGGAGGATATATACCTGTGCACATGGCTTTACATAGTTAACACTGTGCTGTTAAATACTCTTTTTAAACTGTTACAGCTTGCATTTTACTAGTGTTCACAACTTACTGTGGCTCTAGAAAGGATTAGGTCTCTATTTTGAGCAAATCTGACACTCAGCGCTAGCAACCTGAATAGTAAGCAAAAAATAGAGAGAAATGGGAAGATACTGTGGAAAATTGTCCTTTCTAAGAGAGAAGACATTTTGAAAAATGAAACAATACTATATAGACATGTATATATCAGCAAACAGCTGCTTGATGCCTCGATTGCTGGCAGGGGCAGCTGCTTGGTGGGGTTTAGGGCTTGGGGCTCTTCAGGCAGCTGGGCTCAGAAGACCCTGGGGTAAGGAGTAGAAGACAACGACACAAAATATGACACAGTTCCAGCTCCAAGAGGCGAAAGAGCCAATTCCATGAAGAACAAAACAGAAAACCCTATCCCTGCACTTTCTAGGACAAGGCCTGCTGTGGCCCCTTCCTGAACCTGTTACATTTCTAAACTCTCCATGCCCTATCTTTGTTTAGCTGCTGGTTGTACTTTCTTGAAAATGCCTTGTGGCTTGGGAACTAGTACACTGGGGCAGGGGTGCTGAGCAGACCCAAGCGGGGTCCTGGCTTTCCTGGACTCAGATGCTGCAATTTCCAAATGAGGGTGGGCTGGTCAGTCCCTTTAAAGGAGGGGATACTTCCCTTCATCAGGCAGCCAGCCCCAGGAGCTGGAGCAAGGCAGGATGTGGGCTACGTATAATAAAGCAACACCTTACCCCTTTGTTTTAATTTGATTTTTAGATACCATATTGATTTTGTAGTTTCCAGTAGCAGCTAAAGCAGGCATGAAGGGTTTTTTGTTGTTGTTGTTTTTCTGTTTGCTTTTATGTTTTTCAGATCTGGGCAGAAATTGAAGGCGTGGAGGACTCTGATGTTAGCATGAGGGGACCTGGTTCCTTCTAACCTGAAAATTTAAATGACTTTAAAAGCAAATTAAGGACACTCACTAGGCCCTCCTAGCACCTGCTGAGACCCCCAACATGGTGTCAATAAATCTCTTCCCTGAAGTACATGTGAACAGGAATGCAGGCAACAGCTCAGGAAGGAGGGGGCCCTCTATACTCCAACAGAACCTGACCAGGAGGTAAGAAAGGTTACTTAGAGTTTAGGAGCCAGACACAATGTTTAATTACTAGAAGGTTTCTCTCCTATGTTGAGTATAAATAACTGAAGCAAATAGCCAACCACAACAAAAATATAACGCTTAGACTCTGTGAAAAAACATGGTTGCAGAGGGCAGAGGGGATCAATCCGATATTGGGAATGGAACAAGGACTCTGGTCACAGGTGGGGTGAGGCTGCCCACAGAGAGGCGTGGTACTGTACTCACTTCCAACTCCAGATCTTCTCCAGGCAGCTCCTGCTTGGGGGAGCTAGAAATGTGAGCCTCAAGCTGCCTACTTTCCTTTTACCTCCATACCCACTCTTCTACTCTGCCCACTCCCACATCCAGAAGGACTTTTGAGGGGTTGGAGGATGGCACTCCCCACAATAACTTCCACCTGAGCACAGCCAGTGGTCACTGGAAGGGCAGAGAGAAGAGGATAGAAGATGGAGAATTGAGAGACAGGATCCCAGAGAGTCAGGAAGAGAAAGAACAGAAGGAAGAAAGAGATATTACGTAAGAAGGAGCAGAATTTAACAATTAATTAGCTTGGTGAGACAGGGAGTCAAAACCAGATCCCAGGGACGGAAGCAGAGCCTGCTACTTTAAAGAAGAGACAGGGGGTACGGGGGAGAGTTCTGGCAGGAAGCATCGTGATGGGGTGCATCTGAGCGGGCTGAGTTGCGGGTCCACAGGCTATAGGGGCTCTGGCACTCCTAGCACTCAGTTGCCATTAAAATACTTCTTACAAGGGGGAAGGGATAAGGCTACCCTTAGCCCTAACTGGTCAGAGGGGCCTGGCAGAGACGAAGGCAATAATAGCTTTAAAACCACTTTAGCAACCAAAATGAAGGACACAACTCGGGGTGGGGGAAGGGTGGGACAGGGTGGGAACGGACGGGAGGGGGGCAAACCCCAGGGATTAGAGAGATGTGAAATTTATATATATATATAAATTAATTAATTAATTTTTTAAAAAGGAAAGAAATAAAAAACCACTTTAAAGGGCTTTTAGAAGAAAAACCCTCAAGTATGTCAGCCCTAGCACTGTCGTCATTAAACCTGATTCTGGCCTGTGTCCTCACAGCTTTTTATCCCAACAGCCCTGCCGAGAAACCGACAGCTCGTTAAATGTTTCTCGCTTGCTCCTCTTGGTTTTCTGAAACCTGGTGCCCTCTGCCAGCTCTAAGTAGTGGCACTCACCATGGAAAGGCACAGACTGCACACACAGGAGGAGCCACTGTGGCCCAGGGTCCTTGTAGGGGGCAGAGTATGGCCAAGTCACCAAACTTTACCGACCAATCCCTTAGCAGAGTTCCCACTGTTGTTACTGAGAGGCAGTTCCTGGCACAACCTGAGAGCCAGCCTCTGTTCTGGGGCTGAGAGGATCTGAATGCAGAGGCAGAAAGCCAGGCAGCAGGTCCAATTTCAGGGAGAGAGGCAAATACTTCTGTAAGCAACCCAGGGCCTCTGGATTGAAACAAGAGCCCCCATTCCATGGAACAGGGGATGCTGAAAGGCCCAGCGGGGGCATGTTGGAGACTGAACGTACCCTCATACCACTACTCCTTGGTGGCTGCCTTTCTGCTTCAGCTTCCTCTTGCAGCTCCCCAAAAAGCCCCTGTCTGAACCCTCACTTCCCTTCCCTCCCCACCTTTCCTTTCCAACTTTGATTGTCATTCTTTGCAGGCTCAAACAAGACCAGAGTGTTATGGTAAAAGCACTTCTGCTCCACCTGCAAGTTCATAGGTGAAATCAGGGAGAAGTGCAAGGGGGCAGGCGAATGGAGGGGAGGGGAATGTATGACTTTCCATCCCTGGGACTTCTTAAGGGTTTAGTGTTGCCTGTCTGCTTTTTTGTTGGGGAATACTTGGTGAGGCATGAAGTTCCCGCATGCCTGGAAGGCAACAAAACGCTTTCTTTCAGACATTCTGTGCTCCCATCTTTTGTCACCTCCTTGGTGATGCCTCCCAGAGCCATGGGGCAGACCTGGGGCCCCTCCTCCTCCTCCTCTTCCTCCCCTGCCCTCTCCAGCAGTGTGACAACCATGTCTGTGACTGTCTTCCCACACTAGCCTCCCAGCTCCTTAGGAGCCTTGCCTGGGGTCTGCCAGGTACTCAGCAGCATCTGGGAAAAGAAAGAATGGATCCAGACTACCTTCAGAAGCAGTGTAGACTGATGGGGAAGAGCTCCAGTGCTCTTACTTGAATCCCAATGCTGGTATTTACTTCCAGAGTGAACCTCAGTTTCCTTATCAGTAAAAAAGGTGTAAGAAGAGTGCCTACAGCAAAGGATTAATGTGAGGGGTTGAACAAGCACGCAGAGGATGGTGCTGTCCACCTTGATACCAAAGAGGAGCACATGCAGTGGCTGAGGGACTGTGGAGGCTACCGGAGGCAGGCACAGAAATCAAAACCACTCATGAATTAGAAAAGCTCAAACAGGAAGCACTCCTTATTTGTCTCTCCTTCCAGTTATCACTCCGCTGTCAGGAGCTGAGGCGTTGGTTCTGTCAGCCCCTGGGTCCCTTTTGCCTTCTGTATGGAGGGCTCCAGTCCTCTCCTCCCTTTGCTCTCTGCTCGAAGCACTGCCCACAAAATAACCTCCCACATATCTCTGCCAAGACTAATTCATTTTCCTCAGGTACTCCTACTGCAAGTTTCCTTTTCTACAGAACGAGAGGCTGAAATCACTTTGAATGTTTCATAAAGCAAACAATCCAATAAAGGCTGGGTGGGGAGTGAGGGGAGAAAAACATCAAATATGTCACAGAACAGCCTAATATGAAAGCACTTTCATATTTCAGGGTTCCCAGTAATTTTCACATCAGTCTTCATAATTTGTAAGTTAAGTGAATGAAAGGAGGGCTTCTCTACAGCCATGTTCCCAAGCAGATCGCCCGCTGTATGTTATAGAAGCAGTCCTCAGCGCTGCAAAATCAAAAGTAAAAACCAAGCTCTAAAGAGAATTATGATGGCAACAGCTCACTGACCCCAGCTCCCCCCACCAGCACCTATCCCTAACGTTTTTCCCCAACCACCTTGACTGCAGAAGCTAAAAAGCCCTAGCCTACTTCCTCAGTCTCTCAGAAAGCTGGGTGGCCATATGACACAATTAGGACTAACGTAACATCCGTGGAATTCTGTTTGGGAGTTTCTGGGACAGTTCTTGTTTTCTAGATAAAAGAAACAATCACTCATACTTCCCTGATTACTTCTTTCTGCCTTGAAATATGGCAACTGGAGCTACAACAATCATCTTGCAACTATGAGGCGACACACAAGAAGGAAAGGCCAGGGAAACATTGAACCCCAATTCAGAGCCCTATTCCAATTCAGTCCCAGCAACTCAGATTTTCAGTTCCTTGCAACTGGAAGCAGTACTGATTCAAAAACCTCATCCTTATCTATACGATAGGATCTCTTCGCTAACTCGAGAATATTTTGATCACACCAGGCTTTGAAGTAGATGGCCTATCCTATTTGACCTCCAAAGTTTTGAACCCATTTATCCAAATACCTATTATGTGTACATCTCTACTCAAATGTCTCACATGCAAATAAACTCAAAAGCATCCGAACTACATCTCTCCTAGGACTCCCTACTTCAGGGAATAGCTTTTCACTATTCAAGTTAGGGACCTTTGTGATGACACCACATACTACATACTCTCATCCAATATATCATCATGTACTACAGATTTCACCATCTGACCATTTCCCTAACCTACCCATTTCTCTCTATTACTTCCTCCCAAGTCTAAGTTAGAAATGCCTGGGCCATCATAATAGCATCTTTCATTGTTTCTTGCATGCACACTTGTCCTTTGCACAATAACTTCATAAGAATTCAAATCTACATGTCATTCTCTTCCTTGGAATCCTTTATTGGTTTCCATGATATTATACTTTTATATAAACTGATTTCCAGTTGGTTTTCATAAAAAAGTAGTTTCCATTTCTCCTCCAAGATCTCTTTATGACCAATTTTTCCTTTAAGTCCCAGATCATTTATATAATATGCTTATAAGTCTGTCTCTTAATTCTAACATCTGGGTCATCTCTGGGCCTATCTCTATTGGGTTGCTATTTTCCCCGTTATTATGGGTCACAATTTTCTCTTTCTTTTTTAAGTCTGATAATTTTTCATTGTATATCGGACATTGCAGATGATGCCAACCTTGCAGGGACTCTGAATTGTGTCATCTACCACTGAAAGTGTTAACTTTTGTTTTGGGGGTTCTTTTTGAACCTGTTAGGCTTATTTTCATTTTTTATTTTGATGAATCTATTTTGACTTTGTCCTTATCCTAGGGTGTTAGCCATAATTCCATATATGGCTTTTTGGGGGTCTCAACTGCATACCTTTGGCTACACCATAATTACTTTGGCTAAGCCATAATGAAAGAATTCAGATTATCTCAGAGGCATTGCAGACTGCTAGGGAAGAGTTCAGGTGCTCTAACTTGAATCCCAATGCTGTTGCTTACTATCAGAGTGAACCTCAGTTTCCTCATCAATAAAAAGGGGTAAGAAGAGTACCTACAGCAAAAGATTAATGTGAGGGGCCATAAATCCAAGGTCTCCCAACACTGTGCAAACCCAAGCTTCCTTTCCCACCATGACCTCACCTCCATTGTCTCTGTCCTACTCTGTTCCATGGCAATCATTTGCTATTATCTGCTGCATGTGCAGCTCCCCCTAAGGACCTACAGTGTACACACATGCCCACCCTTCCACTCCCACAACATTCTTCCTCCTGATTTTAAGGGCAAAACAAGTGCTGACCTCCAAAGACTGTTTTTTCATAAATCTGCACAAGAGTTCAGCAAGAACTAGGCGAGTCACCATGGCAACTAACCATTTCTGTTGAACAGTTGAAAATTCACAGCTGACAATTTAAAGAATAATGCCCTTCAGTTAGGTTATTACATTTCCAACAAGAGGTAGAGGTCAAAAGAAAAGAACTAATTAGGTGGCTTTTCCAACAATGCCTATTGCAGACTCATTTGACAGGTCCTAGAGGTGACCTGGCATCCCTCCTGGTAATACAGTGGCCCCCAACTGTCAGCAGATAGGGGATCCCACTGCCTGGATGTTATAGAGAGCAACATTCTCAGCTTTGTTCTTCTCATTTAGTCTCCCAATATTACTGTGTGCTTAAAAGGAGCAAAGCACTGTGTTAACAAGTTCTAATGAGTAGTTTTTCAAATCCATATGTTATTCTCTGCTGCATTCTGAATAAATTATAATGGAAAAATTCTCATTTATGACATGTCTTTTGAAGTGAGAAAACTGTAGGTCATATAGCCATATGGTACTGGTATTGTGAATTGGTGTATTGCAGTTTTAATTCAGTCACATTTCGTAATGATCAGAAATTATTTATAACCCAGTGTTTTCTCTGTATATAGTATTGGCTCTGAACCAAAGTCCATTTCAGTCCATACCCTATTTTTAACAGTGACCTATGGGCTACATGGAAGGGTACAACTATTACAGACAAAGCATCAATAGTCTTCACAGATGGCTCGTCTTACACTAACAAACAGAGATTATCAAAATGTCATGTGAAGTTTCTCTGATTTGCTCTCTTTTTCTCTCTGGAGTCTCAGGGAGTGATCTCTCAATTCTACATCCTGAAACTTGGCAAGTGAAAAGGACACTTAACAGAGAGGTGCTGACATATACAGAACCAGTTATTTTGTTCAGACTATGGGTGGTTTACTATGTAAGGCACTCTTTACAATGGTTGGCTTTGGCTTGAATTCCTGAACACATAAAGACCCAGCAGGTACCTTACAGACCACTGAAGTCCTCCTTTTATTGACAAGGAAATTGGGCCCCAGGAACTCATGCCATTTATACTGTTAATCAGGGAAATAACAAGAGTTAAAAATCCAGATTTTTGGTTCCTGGCTTTATTCGTCTTAATTCTAACCCTCCTTTTAGATGGTTTTCTCTGGACTCTCCAAAAGTACATTCTCTTTTTCTAGAGGTCTGACTAGAATTGCAAAGATGAAGATTTTTTTTTAACTTTCTACTTTCATTACACATAGAATCACAGATAAAGTTGATTATTTTTGAACTCTATGGTGATACAATGATAGAATGTGCTAAGAGGTCAACAAACAATGGCCTATGATGACCTCCAGGTGCCATTCTTGACTTACATCTGAGATACCCAAAATCAGTACCCTCCAAGTGATGATGAGACTCATGGGCTTTCTCTCAGCATACCCATAACTCCAGGAGCCCTTGCTAGAGTTCACCCCCAACAATGAAGATCTGCAAAACCCAGAAGACCTTAGCGTTATCTGCCAACATATGTGGCAATATTGAGGAGCTTCAGGACTAACACTCACCTTTGCATAGGCGGTTGTCTTAATAAACCACTGCTTGAGGTACTTCTGTTCCACTTTTGCTCCAGAACGCCATGAACAGCCATGTTCATCCACCTGCTCATTGGCAAGCACTGTTTGATCAACTGGGTCCCAGTTAACCAAGGCCTGTAACAATTCATAAAACAAAATGATGCAATTTGGACAGTACACATAATAAAGTCCTTTTGAGGTTCCTCACAGGTAAGAGGATCTGCTAATTAACATCTCCTAACAGGCATAGGAAGGAGGTCTTTAAGCATGTGTCAATCTCAAGTTGGTATCTTCTTATATCAAAGAATAAACTTGCAGAGTTGGAAGTTTAACTAAACAGATGAAGAAAAATGGTACCTAGAATTGAGCAGAATTGAGTAATGTTAGGGGAAACATGTATTCTAATATAAACAGCTAACATTTATTGAGTAGCTCCAATGTGTTACATGTTTTACTAAGTACCTCAGTAAAATTCTTTTAATCCTGACAACAACTTCGGAAAGTAAGACCCACGTTGCAGAGAAGAAAGCTGAGAACTGAGAGATTAAGTAACTTGCTTAAGGTCACACAAAGTTACGTCAGTGAGTAATTGAGACAGACCAAGAATGTCTAGGAACTACAAAAATATTATGTGGATCAAACCTCAAAAAGCTCTGTCAACTTTTGTTAAGGAATATATTTATATAACCATCATAGAAATCAAGACATAGAACATCTCCAGTATGCCAGGAACTCCACTGTGCTTCTCCCAGTCAACAATATTCCAAGTTGGCTGATAGCCTGTAATCTTAACCATTACAAAATCCCTTCCCCATAGAGTTCCACTTTGTATATGTGAAAAGGAAGACTCGTATATTGTTGGTGAAAATATAGACTGGTCCAGCCCTCTATGGAAAACAGTATAGAACTTCCTCAAAATACTAAAACTAGATCTACGTATGACACAGCAATTCCACTTCTCAGTATCTACCCAAAGAATGCAAAAACACTAATTGGAAGGGATATATGCCCTCCTGTGTTCAACACAGCACTATTTACAACAGCCAAGTTATGGGAACAATATAAGTGCCCCAAAACAGAGAACTGGATAAAAATGAGGTATATATATACACAATGCAGTAGTACCTGGGCATAAAAAGATGAAATCTGGACATATGCAATAACATGAAGGGAACTGGAGAGAATTACGCTAAGTGAAATAAGTCAGGTGGAGAAAGGTATCACATATGGATAGAGAAACAAAACAAAGGAACTAACAAAACTAATCAAAACCAACTTTGGAAATATGACTGCAGAACTGCGGGAGGAGTGGGGGGCCCAAGAGGGAGAAGAGCCATGAAGTGGAATATGGGTGGAATATGAAGGAATATGGGTGCTTTGTTAATGGGTACAGTGTGGTAATATACATCTGAGGAGGTGTGAACCTATTTTCCTAAACCATAATAGTGTTGTTATGTCACCTTAACAACAACAATATTTTTCTATGCTAATTTAAAGTAAACATCTCTATCACCTACACTTACTTCTTAGAACCTTTAGTCACCATTTAGTACAAAGAAGACAATGAGTTTAGAGAGGTATATTTGGGTACTAAAATATCTTACCTTGATAAACATTGTTTGCTTTTTTAATCAAATAAACAACTCTAACAAGAGTAGTTTGACTTTTTCATGTCCCCATCCTGGCATAGCCCATTGGCCCTGTGAGATAGACCTCTTCCATTCCAGTTCCAGTAACTGCTCCTGATGCACTCCTCTAGCCAAGGGTAGCAAAGATCACAGCACGTGGGTTTCGCTAAACTCTGCACACAGTTCCTTTACTATAGTTCCCTCAATTGATTCCTTTTGGATGTGTCTTCTCTTTCTTGCTGGGATCCTGACTGATGCAGAGATTTGTGAAAATTACATTAAAATGCAGGGATGGAGGTGAGACTAACCCATCTGGGGGTTGTGATTTTACAAGTATAAAGTAGCACATTCATCGTGTTAAGAGTTAAGCCCACAAAACCTAAAGCCGAAGTGGGAAAGACAAGTACTGAATGGTTCTTCCCCTCAATTCAGGTCCCCCAAAGCTTTGAATGCATAAATATAAAGACAACATAAAAAGCAAAAGTTCCTTAGACATCAGGTTAATAAACTAGGGATGAGTTTTTATCTATTATCATTGCCTGTGTTAGGGGTTCCGGGCAGGAGATGCCACATCAAATCAAAGGTACGAAGAAAAAGCCAACTATTGTTTAGTAACATGGACAGTTGTTTCAAGAGGCATCCCTCCCTAAAAAAAATCCCATGCACAACTAGAACTGTATAAAATATGGAAGAAGGGAGGAAAAAGCCCCATAAACCTGCACCTTTGCCTCCTGACAACTGCCAGCTTCAGAGGAGATTGGAGAGGCAAGAGCTGAATCCCACAGACTACAAAAACAAACAGGAATTCATTTCCTTATCAATATTTCCCACACGGCCTGGCATCTCTCAGGCTCTAGGTTACAAAATGCAACGAGAGAGATGTGCTCCTAAGAGGTTTACACATTATAATAAAGCCCTGATGTTGAATTCAGACACAAATAAAAGCAAACTACAAAAGCAACCTCCCCCATGACAGTCTTGGGGCAAGAGGAAAAACACCAAAGAGCGTTTCAATCAAAGATGTATCCTCTGTAACAACCCTCTCTCCTTTCTGCCTGGGAGCACAGGCCACCTCAACCAATTCAGAGGTGCAGGGGTCAGGTTCAGCCTTTGCACAGATGATTAACCCAGGGGTGTCAAAATGCGGGGTCCTGAGGTGCGGGGGGGTGAATCACATGCAGCCTCTTGAAGCCCTGGAGTTGCTTCCCTTCTCTTGAGCCTTGTTTCTGACATAACATCTATCTCTCCATAGCTTTCCCTTGAAGTCAGGTTCCCTCTTATCTGGCAGTTCCAGATTTTCCACATTTCGAATATTAATGCTTTTAGCCAACAAAGACATGCTACATAGGACATAGTTTCTGGAAACTTCAGGACCTAGCATATCATTTCCCTGGCTGACATCTGTGGTCACTATAACCTATTGAAGCCAACTGTTCACTCCTTTATAGTAAACTAGTCTGAATTACATTTTGGAATCTACTGCATATCAATATTGAAACCATTAAAATATACTGAACTTCGAGGAGATTTTACTCACTGCTTCCCTCACAAAAGTTATCTGTCAATATTACAGAATGAGCCACTCCAAAAATGAGTGACCAAGAATTAGACACCGAGATAAACATATTTTTTGTATGAATGATTTGTGGGAAGCTTTTAGGAAGCATTTGACATAACACAATGATAGACATGGTCAGTTCTTTGTGACAGTGGGGCCACACATGGGGCCACATCATTTTTGCCCCGCTGGTTGTTAGGGTCACAGATGTGGGGGACTGTGGGCTCGGCTTGGATGCTCAGGGCAGTGTCGTCCTATTTCCAGCTTATCAGCTCTCCCCATGACAACATGGCAGCTGGGGTGCCTCTGCCCCAGCAGGCCTCCTGTTCCAAATTTCACCCTTTCTTATCTCATCCTCTCCTTCCCTTGGATCCTTCTTGCCCTTACCCCCTTGAGTCTAACTTTTTTCACAGAGTTCCTCTCCCTTAGAGATTAGCATCCTCCATTAGCATGCTTTTGTCTTATGTCCAAAGCATTACTCCTCAGACTTTTGGCTACTCTCCATTGTTTTCCTCAATTTTTTTTCTCCTCAAGTTCTGCTTTTCCAGTACTAGAGACCTTTTCTGAGTTTACTACCAGAAGCTGCGGATTCTAGGAGGTTGATAAAATGTTAGTTGTGTAGATTTTCTTGAGGCCTACTAGCTTTTTTCAAAAGCTTTTTTGAAAAAAGCTAATAGCTTGCTTGACAAAAGCATGCTTAATTAAGGAATAGCACACAGATCTTATGAAAGAATTGAAACCTCAAAGTCCATCTTGCTCCATTCCATCCAGAATGGACCTGACTTTGGACTGAGTCTGAGGGGTGCAGAGGTAGGTTCCAAGGCTACTGTTGATTTGCTAACTGCTACCACTTTGAAAGCCACAAGGAGCAGCATGGAAAAGGTGGCCAGTTTTGCATCGTGTTTCAGGATGCTCCCTGACATCAGGAAAACCTTACTTAGGTGGGAGACACAGCACTGTGGTCACTAGCCACTGAAAACATGGAGACAAAGAAACTCAGATGAAGGGCCTTCCCTAGTTCCCTAGAACATGCAAGCATAATAAACCATCTTTTACTCTATCTATACTAACAATAGCCACAAAATATATATTTTTTAAACCAGAAAGATGAAATGAATGCTCTGCTATGTAGAGGATGCTATATATGTACTTAATACATGCACTGAAAAATATTTTTGTTTGTGAGGACAAGAACACATTCCTTTCGCAATGGAAATGAACATTTTGATGGACAGTGCTTGTTAAGATAAAAAGATATCTGCTTCTTAAACAACTACTTTAGTAATCTGCTGAAATACCTTCCCCTAAATATTTATTTACACAGCTTATTACAGAATTGAATGGTTAGGTTCTCTTTTATGAAAAAAATTAATAGTTTATACAACGCTTTGAGAGGAAAAGCACCGATATGTGAGTTATTTTTCTTTACGTTTTACGAACTATATTATAGGCAGTCTTTCTAAAGTCAATTAAGTTTTTTAACTTAATTTCAAGAGTTGGTATTTTGAAATAAGCCCTAGAAAGAAAATGCTAACTGATATCAATTTGTTATAAAGTTATATGTTAAAATGCTAACTGATATCAATATGTTATAAAGTTAATTTGAAAATAGCTATCCAAAGAGAGCAACCTGGAAAAAGTACCTTGGATTAGGGATTTCTTTGACCTTCAATAATGTATCAAGTGGGATTCTTCTTCTGATTTTTCCCTAAGATCATGAAATTTAAATGATGACCTAAAAGTTAATATACTGAAAAGTATTTGAGTCAACAACTAGCAACAAAACACTATCCTTTGAAATGAAAATCCATAAAATATTCTAAATCATCCTGCCTTGGAATTCGCCAGGCTATAGGAATTCTTTATTTTCCATTTTTCCAGTTTAAAGTCCATAATGATTCCAGGTAACTCTGCAGGCTCATTCAGGTGAGCATTTATTGAACACCTACTCTGTGCCAGGTGTCCTGGTAGGCTTCCAACAGGCATTCACTAGTTTAATCTTTGTCATAAGTTTGACATACAGAGAGGGGGATTGTGGTGGGAAGAAGAGTCCCACTGTCACACTGTAATTCACACAGAAAGAGGAGGTACCAGGCTCCCTGCCTCACCTAAGAAAGAGGGGAGCTGGGCAGCAAAGAGAAGCTAAGGAGGACTTGGGAGAGAAGGTGGGGAAGGAAGACTTGGGAGGAGGTCTGGTGGAGCCACACGGAACACAGACATTTGAAGAAGACACACTTGCTTCTTAGCCTTGGACTTGTACCAGACACATGGGGGACCATGGAAAAAGATATGGATGAGGCTGACATGGCAGCTGTTACCTTGATCTCTATTTTGGTTTTGCTTCTTTCCTTCCAGACTTGCCTGGCCCTTTCTGCCCTTTTCCTATGGTTCCCTGCAAGAAGGTGCCTTACCTTTGTGGCAAGCTTTTGGGACTCAGTGCCCTATCTTTGGAGCAAACCTGTTTGGTTGGGCATTTATCCACCAGGGATGGATATATTTGGGTGTTTCATGGAGAAACTATTTTATTTATATTCCTTTCATCTCTCTAGTGCACACTAATTGTACTAAAGCTCTTTTCTATTGGCAGTCTTATGCACTAAGTGTATGTTCTGTCTATAGGCGGTGAATGGCAGAACTTATTTAGAATGTGCAGGTACCTTTTGGGCTATTAGGAGCTCCTCATTCTGCCCCCTAACAGCACCCCAAAGATGTCCATGTTCTAATCCTCTGAACTGGTGTATATATCTTTACATGGCAAAATGACCTTTGCTGTGATGACTAGAAGTATCTTAAGAGCTCCCCAGATTAACCCGGGTTTCGCTGAGTGGGCCCGATGTAAAGAACCAGGCTCCTAGAAGAGAAGGAGGCAGAGGAGTCAGAGTTCAAGTCAAAGGGCATGTGATGGAGGTCCGAGTGACTCATGACGCTATCTTCTGACAGCAAATGACCATGCAAATGATTTCTGTCTCATAGAAAAGAGCCTCCAACGTCAAGTGTCCTGCCTTGTGGACATTAAGCAGTTTGGTTCTATTAGCAAGTTTATTTCAGCATTCTTGAATCAACATTAAACATACAACTGGGCCCTTCATTAGTTAATGAGTTGAATAAAATTTTTGATAGATTTCATTTTGCGTTTGTATGGAAGCCAGGTTTCTAGCTTTTGAAGACTGCTTTAACAAAATGCCAGCAGCTGGCAGGAATTTTAATGGCCGTGCCTCTGTCTCCCACTACTCCTCAACTGCAGAGCCTCTGCCATAGGAACAGCTATGTTTTAAGAAATTAAATTAACCTGGGAGTATCTACAGTGGTTGATTATTAGTATGATTCAGTTTCACAAAGTTTTTGCTCCTTATTTTAATGGGGACTCAGTACTTTCTTTGAAAAAGAACACAACAATATTTTAAATAACCAACATTTTAATATTCTTAATTTAATTATGAAAGTAGGCGTAACTGGGACTATAAAATTTGTACAGTAGTCTTCAAAGTGTGGTCCATAAACCTCTGGGGTTCCCAAGGTCCTTGCAAAGGGTCTGCTGATCAAAGTATTGTCATTGTTTAAGATGAGACTACTTATTTCCTTTTTCACTGCATTCCTGTTGACACCAATAGTGCAAAAGCAAAGGTAGGTCAGGACTTGCACCTTCGTTGGCTGGAATGAAAGGGGCAGCCCCATCTAAGTAGTGATCCTGAGGCCCTTTGTGTGAGCACTTTCAATACAAAGGCGGAAAAATGTTTCCCTAAAACATCCTTAATGAAGGAATAAAATACAGTCATTTTATTAAATCTTAAGCTTTGGGTACTTTCTAATATTCTCTGTGATGAATGGGAAGAGGGCAGAAGGAACACAGTCAAAGTGAGGATGAAGGGGTGTCAGAAAAAGCCTTTGGCATCTATTTGTGTTATGAGCTGGATTAACCACTTTTTTTAAATGTAGTGATGTTTACATGAAAGAATGATTAATCATAAACTATGAATACTCAGACGTAGGTAGTTGGCCAACATGTCTTCAAAAGTAAAAGTGAGTCTGTCACTCTAAGGAAAACAACTGGGATAGCACTATTTAGAACGTGCAGTACAGTGTCCTTGCCAGTCACAGAATGGGAGCTTTCAAGTGAAAACTGAAATTTTGGAAAACTTGTATTCACCCACTGTGAGCTTCCCAGTTTTCCAAAGCGTGAAGACTTTCGAAGATATTTTACAATGAAGATCTACAGAATTCACTGAGCCAATATTTTCCAAATAAATGTTGTTACAAAATTATGTAAGGGTTCAAAAATCCACACAGAATGCAAGGCAGACCTATGTATTTAATACAACATTCATTGATGTTTCACATTCAACACTGCAACTAACATTTAACAAACCACCACTTGTTGAGTTTTGTGCAGTATCAAAGAAGACTCATAATTATCTGAAATTATTATTGAAGAATTCCTCTACTTTTAGCAGGTTCTGTTTATTATAACTTTACCCTTACCATAGTTTATAACTCAACATTATATCTTTAAGTAAAAATAATAATAACTCAACTTTGGCATATTATTTTTAGAAAGTTCTGCTGACCCTCTGTATTGTAATATAAACTATTCCGCATGATTATACAACTGTCCTCCCACCCTTGACCCCTCTTGCAGATTTTATCATTAGCTTTAATAGCTACCTTTTTGACCTTAAGAAAAATCAACATAAAACCTCCAATTCTTCATCTCATCTCCCTGCTATGAAAGAGGGAGGGGTCATCTCACACTTGCTTCTATTTCTCTTCCTCAGTTTATCTCCTGATTTCCACTAGCTACATTATTTTTGTCACCAAAGTCTAGGACATTTTCATGCTGAAATTGAAATGGAGCCTTCTGTATTTGTCTCTATAGAGACACTAAAAAGTTTTAAACTTAAAACATAATGGTTATGTAAATAATATTCACTGCAAGAGCAAGCAGTATGATGTAAACCCCAGAAAAGCAAATGCAATTCTCTGCTGCTAAATGTCAAAGGAGAATGTCTCAAGCAAAAATGTTGGATGGATTTTCTATTTATTATTTCTGGGTTTTCTAGAGCGGTACAGTTTAATAGAATGTTGTGTTTCTGATGAGAATGTTCTCTATCCATGTTGCCCAAAACTAGCTACCAGCTATTAGCATACGAAGCTAGTACTTGGGATATAGTACACCAAGAACCTGAATTTTGAACATTAATTAATCTCAATTACTTTAAATTTAAATATCAACAACTACATGTCACTAGTGACTACTGTACTGGACAATATAGTTCTAGGACAGTATAGTTCTAGGTCAAGCTGTAATACTCCTTCCTTCGTCTCCCACCTTATCAATGATGACCTTCTGCCACAACAATCACCTTATTTTGGGGGGAACCATTACCTGTAAACACTGTGATGGTCTTAAATGTTCTTTAAATATTGCTCTACCTCCCAAGGTAGGTGTTATCACTCATTCAGCAGATGAGAAGCCATGACTCCCAGAGATTATGTCACTCAGTTGGCACACAGTTGGGCGAGGGAGCCAAGTCAGGATTTAAGAAGCCTGCAATCTTCCTATGCGTTCACCCTAATCTGTCTAGAGGTCAGACCCTGTGTGTTACATTGGGAATTCAAGACTGAAAGAAGACCAAGTCCTGTCCCTGGAGGTTCAGACAGTAGAGAGAGTAAGCCATGGATTATTCTTTCAGGGTCCGCCGTGATTATTTCATGAACTTCAGGGTAGTGCTCATTTTCACTGTTACTGTGCAAACAGGGCTAGTTTATTTATTTAACAGTGATGTACTAAAGATGGAGAAGATTTACAAATTTTTCATAAAGTAGAAAGTAACTTAAACTTACCTCCTTTTGATAGGCCAGTCCAGCATCATATAGTTTAATAAAGAGATACTGAGTCCACTTGTAGTAGTCAGGTAAACACGTAGTTATTTCCTGTCAAAGAGGGGAGGAATCAAGTGATATTCTTGCAAAATTCCTCCTATCCCCAATGTATACATAAAACCTCACAATTCAATGTTGAAACATGATGCCACTGCAAAAATAATTTCCAGCCTATACTATTCCCACCAATTTACAGAGTGAGGGAAGAAGTCATTTATCCTGGAAAGAGAAATGTTATGAAAATGTTCCTCCCAATTTTCCTGGAGCATGTTCAATGAGAAACTCAACATGAAACCTTCTGCGTGCCTCCTCCCCAGTCCATGTGAGCATCAGATGGATGAAACTGCACAAAACTGAATATTACCATTTTGGGGGCCACGAAGTTAATTCATGAATATAGTTCATATTGAAAGTTATCACAACACTCAAGAGGAATATCTACCTATCTGGTAGGATTCTCACTTGAAAACAAAGCTGACATTTCTACATGTAACTGGAGCCTGGTAGCTCTTCTTGACTTGCTATTGCCAGTTATTCCATATTGGAGTCAGGATGTTGTCTACTTCAGAAGCTCCATTAAAGATTTGATCAAATATGAAAGCAGATCAGTAAGCAATCACTTAGGTGATATTTGCAAACCTAAATTTAAGACTCCTAAAATTTATTTTCTCTCCTGAAAATACATTTGTTAAAGAGCCATGAAGACACATTACTGATGAGCCAAGCTGAAGGTCTGCAGTTTATAAAGTCAAGTAAGCACAAAACCTCTACACTGCTATGCATTTCCAGTGCTCTTCTTTAACTTCAAAAAGAACTAAGCGAACGGATGAAGGGCAGGGGACATTCCTAGTGTTCCACTTGCAATAAACTATTGATGGAAGGCATAGTTCTATCAGAAGTGCAAACAACTCAGCCTTTTTTCAAATAAATGAATGAGGAGAGAGCTTAAAACGTAGACCAGGAGGGTCAACATGATGGGAACCTGAGCCAGATGTCAGGTAAACTGGTGTTTCAATAGGCTATTTTTCCTCTGTAAGATTCTTATGTATTATAAGCACTTATGTAGTGTTTTACAAAAAAAAAAAAAAGAGTACTATTACAAAACAAATACTCAATTATGACAACTGACTCCCTTCTCTGCTGTGAGATGATCAATGAATAATCAGTCACCCTAACACTCTGCCCACTGTAGCTGCCCCTGTCAGGTGGACCAGGACATGCTGCATTCAGTGCCCTGGGTTCTTGCACGCCAAGTCTGCAGGTGCGTTGTGCTTGTGATTCCCCCGCCCCTCCCCCAAGAAAGGGACCAGAATCCTGTGGGTGTGTTCCAGTTCATGTACATCGCATCATCTTTGCCTCAAAACCACCCCCCTTCCAAGACGGGAGTTTGGAAAAGTCTTCCAGACAAGCAACTTAAGAATTTCCATTTCTTAACAGAACCCAAGGCAGGAGCTAAGCTTGTTCTGTCCTGTTTTGTTTATCACTGTATGCTTAGTTCCAGGCAGACAGACACCCTGAAATTGTTCCATGAAGAATAAACTAAATAGGTACGAGAATATGCACACATTCAGTCAAATTTGTCTTCCTCATATAGATTCCACAGATTAAACATGGCTTACATTGTGGTCCACACAATGAATCAGAATAGGGATTGGGAATGGGGAAGGTATCCAGATCTTGTTACTATGAGCATTGTGTGTGTGTGTGTGTGTGTGTGTGTGTGTGTGTGTGAGCATTCTTATCCAACAGAGGTTTAAGGAAATATCTGAAGCAAAAATGACATACAATGACAATTATTAAATCTAGAAGATAGAAACTCTCTTTCCTCTCTTTGTCTACACATTGTGGTTTTTATAATAAAATACCAAAGTACTTTCAATGGAGCACGGTGACTCGTGCCTGTAAGCTTCAGCCTATGAAGTGGCTGGGGCTAGGGATCGTGGTTCGAGTCCCGCTCGGGGCAACACAATGAGACCTAGTCCCAAAAATAGCTGGGCATGGTGGCACGCGCCTGTAATCCCAGCTACCTGGGAAGCTGAGGCTGGGAATTGCTTGAGTCTGTGGTACCCTGGGCAACATGAGCCTGCGGTTCCATGGGCAAAAATAAAATAGCAAGACCTAGTCTCAAAAAAAAAAAAGTTCTTCCAATGAATATATAGGTATGTGCATATGCACACATGTATGTATTCGCAATTCTAAATCTGTCACCATAGAGAAAAAAAGTCACACAGCAATGAAACATCACTATAATCTTCATCGAGGTTTATGACTTTGAAAGTCATTTATACATAAAATAGAAAAACAGATGATAGATCCACAATCATGGGGGATGGAGCAGAGGTATTTATCTCACCAAACATTGGCCTACTCTCAGTTGGAAATGGAATGCCAAGTGCTTTCTCTCTGAGGAGAGGTGAAATAGGGTTAGGGTTGCAGGCTTGCAATCCCTGTCTTTAGCCCTAATTTCCAATTTCTGTGATCTTTATTTTGGTTTTTGCCCTTTGTTCTTTATATTGGTTTTCTGTACATGATGTCTAAAGAAACAGCAACATCAGCTGCTAAGAGTGGACAGCTTGAAAATCTGCTGTCCACTGCTCTAGGACCAAGGTTATTCCAATATTGGTAGTTTTATTTTAATGCCTGTTTGCATCACTCGACTTGTACTGGCCGTCGTGCTAACATGTTTGAGTCACCAATCCAGAAGAGGCTGAGAGCATGTGAGGACAGGAGTTGTGCTCCTGTCCTGGATTCCCCTCTGCCTCACAGGCCCAGACAGGACCCCCCCCCCCCAGTCTGTCCACTCTCACAGCTCCACAGGAGTCCAATCTCACCAGAATCATAAACGTGCCAGGGGATAGACCCTGCTAGACCCTGCTCAGAAATACATTTTCTGAAAAAAATCATAGAGCCCTTCTGGATGCTTCCTTGATTTGCTGATTAAAAACAATAGTGAAAACAACAGTAATAATAAACAAAAACAGTGGTTCTTGCTAGTTTTCTAATACCATATCTCAGTGCAAGTCGTTAAAAGCAGCCCTGAAATTTAAACTGCTAAAGTCTTAACTTTAGTTAACTGGCTAGAAACTAAAATTCTCTTTTTCCTGGGAACTAAATATTAGAAACCCTGTAGACAAGGCTCTTCTGAAGCATTAGCACCCACAAAGGTGTTAACAGTTCCCCCTTCCTTTTCCCAAAGTAGGAATTCTCAATGAGGAAAACTGCTCCCCAGAGACCCTTGGTAATTAATGTCTGGAGACATTTTGCTTGTCAGAGCTGTGGTGGTAGTGAGGGTTTATTACTGATATCTAGTTTTAAAAGCCAGGGATGCTACTGAAAATCTGACCATGTGCAAGATAGCTCCTATAACAAAAATTTATCCAGCCCAAGTGCCAACAGTATCAACAGTAGATAACTGGAGAACATCCCAATGTAAATGTTTTGATCTTTCCAGTTTGGGTCTGTAACAAGGGAGTGTGAACAAAGCAACTCTCTGATGGGTGGGCATTTCATAAAAAGGGCAAAATGTCACTGGGAAAGGAGGAAGCACAAGTGAGTTAATTCCAGTCCTTCTCCAGTTGGTGTGAGTCCATCTTTGTTGAGCAGGGCACACAGCAATGTATTCACCAACCCTTCTCTACCAACTCTGAGGAGAGATCTCACAAGTTCTCAAGGGGGTGTGGGCAGATACAAACCAGAACTTTGTTATGCATGCAGAATGGTATTCACTGGGGGTGAGTGATTGATTTCGCTATCTAAAATTGAAATAATTTAATATGCCTCCAAGCAGTTGTCTGACTTGGAAAATTTCCCATAATAAATTCATGTAATAAATATCCTATATTGAAGATAGAGAGGCATCCAGTTTCTCTTGATAGAGCATAAGTTTATACCCTCCCATGAGAGTGTTTTAAGATCACCATTTTGGCATCTGAATCCCCAGCACCCAAAGGTCCAGGCCTGGCTCCATTCTGCAAACCCAAGGGTAAGCACTAGGTCTGTGGGGTGGAGATTCCTGTTACTCATATTTGCTGCCCACAAGCTATGGGATAGCACTGACTTGGCAAGCGAAAGGCAGTTATTCACAGAGGCCTCAAATCCCTTTCATTCCTCAGCCCTATCATTTCCCTTTTATTCTCTTTCATTTCCTTTGCTCTCCCTTCCAAATGCACCTAGGTGATGCTGTTTTTAAAAGACAAAGTCAGGTAATTAAGAGCTAAAGCTCTAAAAAAATAGCTGCAACTTGGGCATCCACCATGCAGATCTACATGCAATGTAGATGCTTATACATCTCAAATTCTAGAAACCACAGTCTGGCTGTTGTGAGACTACATCTGGGATGTCAACTAGAATCATCCCTCATGCAAAAAGGGGAAAAAGACAGGGCAGGACTGGGGTAAAAATAACTTACAACCACGACTCCTTACCAAATACTGACTTTCTCACCAAGAAGAGATGGTGTTTATAAGAGAAAGAGCAAAACATGTGATCTGGAGGGAGAAATGCATACAGGCAGCTCCCAGGCACCTCCAGTGGCAATTCAGGGCAGGAGAGCCAGTTAGGGGGCTCCCACACCACTGAAGCCCCGCCTCACTTCTGCTCTGGCAAGATGGAGTTAGGTCTTTGTTTCATAGCTCAGTGCATCTCTCATAGTGGTTCATCTCAAATCACAGGCCAGATGACATCACGCAACGCCATCATGTGCATTTACTTTGCACTGCAACTTCACAATATTTAGGTTAGCTGTCAGGATTCAGCAAAACAAAAATAAACAAAACCCGAGGCAACATGCCCATCAGCTAGTCATTTGGAGGTTCAGCACATCAGAAAACAGTGAGAAAAGTGAGGCAGGCACCACACATGGCAGTTTCCAGGCGTGAGGCATCATTGCGGCCCCTCCCCAGCGTCACCATGAATCTCCAGTCTCGAAAACAATGAACCTGAAACAGGAGAACAGTATTCATACCCTTTTAAAAAAACTGATCTTTTGTAATGTGCACTTTTATCATCTGCTCTTTACAGCAACAGGTGAAAAGGAAGAGTATGGTAATGGCCTTGCCTTTTATTCCTCCCCAGGTCCTCTAAAGGAGAGCGGTTCTGAGAGTTCAGTACAGTTCACTAGGAAAACCAGCCTTAGAGGTCAGTGTGCAGCTTTGAAGGAAAAACACCCCCAGTCTGTGTCAACTGCTTCTCCCAGTGATGGTTCCGGGTTCCAGTCCATGGCTCTGTGTACCTGCCGTGCTGGGAGAAGAAGAGGGGAGCACACGAGGAAATCTGCTGGCAAGGACACTGGCCACCCCCACTAAGTCCTCTGAGCCATGTGCTGGCAATCCGGGTTGTTTCCATCTTGGCATGGAGCTTCCCAATTGCCAGTGCCTGCATATCACCCAGCCTTGCACCCCCTGAAATTTTATGTGTAGTCAGAGTTGAGAACTACTGCAAAGAGGTTTTTCCCAAAATATAAGTCCTTCCCAGATATAGCATGGAGGGTACCAGATAAAGTGACTCCCATCCCACCCTGCATCTTCATAGAGTCTAAGGAATTGGTCTTAAGGAACATAGTTAAGAGCATAATTTAGAATATATGAGATTTTTACCAAGGTTCCTAGTACCTGAGCCTGCCTGGGATTCAAATCCTCCCTGCCCATCCTCGGCCTGTCCAGCAGAGGCTCTTTGCCCTGACATTTCTGATACAACCTTCAAGGCAACAGAGATTCAGGAAGGTGACTGCTCAACTGCTCTGCTTAGTGATCAGCTGTTGAAAAACACTAGACTTCCTGACAGCTCATTTCTCCTTCCAGAGAGCCAGTTCTTGAAGGACAAGCTGCAAAAAGCCAAGAGTAGTTTAGCCCTCCGCTGGTGAGGGGGGTGGGGAGGTGTCCCAGGAAGAGGAAGTAAGAAGAAAGAAGCTTAGTTCCTTCCTGAGATACTGTAAAGGATCCTTCCTGTAAAGGATCCATCCCAGGCAGGAGGGGACACAGAGGTGAAGGCAGAGGCTCAGCACAGCCCTCCCTGGCTCTGAGTTTCCGTTAGCAAAGAACCAGACACACTGGTGAACGACTCAAGGTCTGAAACTGTTCTTCCTTCCCCGTCTTCTCATCTCTTTTCCCAGTAGGGCTCTGCCTCCAGGCACTGCCACGCTGCTTTACACGGAGAGAACTACATCTCAGGGAGGGAGGGAAAGGCCACTCAGAAATACCAGCTCTTGGGCAACAGCATGAGAACAGAACCTATCCACTTTCCTCATGGCTGCTATGAGAGTGGAAGGAACCAGGTGCCACCCCTGCTGGTGAGTAATGAGCAAGAGTGAGGTGGCAGGGCTGCGGGAGTCGTGGGACTCTGAGTCAGGGACTTGAGCATCTCTGAGCTTCATTTCCTCATTAGCTGTGGCTGGCAGTCAGCAAGCCGGCCCTCAATAACTCCTGCCTCTTAGTATTCAAGCACTTATACAATCCCCTTCCTCGGAGTATAGATACAGCAAGAGATGGAATGTCACTTTCTGGATCAGATTGCAAAGGGGCTGTGGTTTCTGTCCTGGGTATTGCAAGTCCTCAATAAATTTTCATGAAAGCAACAAGGACATCAAAATTCAGTGGTGTCTCTACATATTTAAAAACCAAGTGAAAGTCTTGAGAGGCAGAGCCTCTGCTAATTTTCTTAAATTCAAAGGCTTTCTAAAAGGCAGAGTGTCTGTTTTGGACCTATAGTCTGGCTTATTCGTTCTAAGGGTTGTCAAGTATGGGCTTGCTTGAGGAGTGCTGCCCTAACTTACACGGCACAAAGAGCCCTGAGAAACCTGTGTAAAGATCCTTCCAAACTCCAAAGGCAAAAAAGGAGGAAAAAGAAAAAAAAAAAAGAACCAGGTTTACCTTTATTAGGAATTTCCACACCATCAAAAACAAATGTTTTTTCACGGTCTCCCAAGTCTCTGGTATATAACATGGGTCCAGAATTCCATGCTTCCCTCCATTAAATCCACCAATGAGAAGAGGTTCGGTAATGCGTTACAACCCTTTTCCTTATCCTGGGAGTCTTGCCACTCAGCGAGATAGAAAGAAGATGGAGGGGTGGAGAACAGAAGAAGGGCTCTTTCCACCCAAGCCAACGCTGTTTGTTGCCTCGGGCAGTGTGCCGTTCCACACACATGTGCTGAGGGGCAACTACCTGACAGCACTGACGTGAGGCGGTGTGAAGATGCCTCTCCTCTATTCCTGAGAAGACTGAGGACCATCTACATCCATCTACAGTGGGCCTTTTCAAGTCGCTCCTCTCTTAAGCATCCTCTTAATTATTATTCCCACCCAAATCCCATTCATCTCCATTTGTCGCTGAGGGGGAAGAAAAAGAAATTACTTATCTCTGTTAACTCATACAGGCATTCTGGGCCCTAGACCCAGCTCTCTCATCTCTCTAGGTTCTGCTTTATTCCGTCTCATCTGATTTTCCCCAACAACTCTGTGCTCTCTACAGGCCCTGGGGCAGGGGAGAGGGGGCAATGAGGAGGATGGGGGGGGGGGTGTTTCCTGTGTGCTGCACCACAGGGTCACCTCTTCCCAGGCTTCCCCAGTACCACAACCCCCTCTTGGCTTCATCCTCTCAAACCCCCACCCCCTGCCCCCAACTATCTGTTGCAGTCCATCTTTGCCAAGCTGCGGCTTCTGGCCTCCTTTGTCTTCCATTGTTTTCTTTTTTTTTTTTTTTCCTGCAAGTTTTGGGAACAGTTGTCAATATCAAAGTAATTAATTAATCATGAACCTAACATTTGTCTATGAGTGTATTTTTATGGCATCAATTCCTTCCTCTCAGAGCTAATTTTAGATTGAAAGCTAACATTTAATGAAAATTGAAAATGACAATTGCAAGATGCTGTGCTTTTACAGGGTGTACATTTTATTGTTAGAGGTCCTGATTTTCAGATCTACAGCTACAGCTAAATTCTCAAGTAACTTGAAAGATTCATGTTCCATGTGCCCTTGAAGCCAATTTAGAGAATGAGGATTAAAGGAGAGGAAGTTATGGTCTCTGCAGTTTTAAAGGTAACTCAGTCTTTCTGAACTCAAATCAGCTTGATGGGTGAGCTTGTCTTCTTGCTATTTTCTTGACCAATATTTTTTGAGCGTTGTCATTTTTATGATAACCTGGGAGCTGCCGCCTGCTACAAATGACACAGGATTCTGTGAACTACCCATAATCAGAAGAACACAGCAATTTGTTTAATTTGGTAATTGTTCCTTTGCCAGCTGAGAAGAATTTCATCAGGGCGGTCTAACTGTATAGACAGCGCTTCTAACTAGACAGTTGGGAACCAAAAACCCTCCATTAAACTACAGATGAGATTAATGGGCTTGACTTGTAATTTCTTATTGGTCTACTTGGGCAGATGCCAGTATTTCAATTATCCGAGCCAGACTGGCTCTCTATTGTTGTTTCATTTTTTTCTGAGAGGAAAAGAACATCAATTTTATCTGCAACATACTTGAGCATCTCAGATCAACAGCACAGAGTCTTCTGAAAGATATTTTTGAGACACACATTCCCTACGTTTCCTGAATAATATGAAGGCTATTTGTTAGACATGGGCACAGATCCAGAGGAAGAGAAAATACCAATTCATCAATTGAATGGAGGCAAAACAGTGACAGCAGTGTCCAAAATGAGCTGTTCTGCTGCCTGCAAGCTTCATAAGCAATAAGCAGTAGAAAACTGTCACAGCCTGAAAGATTCCCTATGTGATACAGACCAAGAAATAAAACTAGAAACTTGGAAAAAGCATAGACAATCATTGCCGAGGTGGGGAGACAGATTCCTGGAGCCTCCTATTCCACCATCTTCCTAGAATGTTCTTGCCCAAAGCCTGCTATTAATGGTTAACTTGGTCATCAACGGTTTTCTTGGCTCCATTTCTCCCCTTTCCTGTAGCTATAGTTGGAAATAAACTCATTGTCTCCCTGGTTTCAGTGGCACCCTTGCCAATTCCCCTTTAATCCTAGAAGTTTCTCTTGGCATCTGTCTCTTGACCCCTAAATTTAGGACACCCTGGGCCATCTTTTCTCTCTCCCCCAGCCAGTTCCCCCATAACCCACAATCTCTAAAGATGGTCACCAACAAGTCCTTCCCATGTTGTTATTCCTCACATTAAGAGGTGATCTAATTTCTCAGTCCTTCCACCTTGCAAATATGTCTGGTCGGCACTGTCCTTGGACTATTTACCAGTTTCCCTTAGATCTTCCATGCTCTTAGCGGAAAACAAGTTTGATATTTTCCAATGCTCACCTTAAATTCATGTCTCCATGAAATTTCTCAAACAAAGGACATGTTTTGACAGTAGTTTTGAAAGGGTATTTGAAAAGTTAATTTTAGACTATTAGATGCCATGAATAACTGTCATCTTGGGATGGTTCATCCTTCAAAGGGATTGGACATTTTTTTCAGTGATTTTCCCTCATAAGAAAGAGAAGTGAAACCCTAGTGTGAAACTCCAGAAGAAACACCAGCTCCACAACTGTTAGCCTGCACAGTATATCCCTCACTGGAAGGGTTATCTAGCCATAGGCTGTTCTTTTGCGGTGGATGTTGCCCCACTCCTGTTCTCAGCACCATTCAGTGCCAAATACCATCATAGGTGGTCAGTCAATTTACAAACTTAAAACAACAAACCAAACTCATTCATTTATAATGAGTTCCATAAGCTGCAAAACAGCTGTTGGTGAATTTTAACTTAAAAACCAAGAATCAAAACCAAGAATACCGGCAAAATGCTTTAAAAGGGTAGCTTTCATAAAAGGAGAAATGAGGTTGGTTGGTCAGAGAACAAACGTTAAGATAGTCTAGGGGTCCAAAAGTGACTTCAGGTCCAGGCCTGGCATTCCTCCAGTTTTCATAAACATAACACATAACTCTGTGCTTCATATGGAAAATAGGACATGGTATGGTATTCATACCTAAAATCACTTCCAGAGAAGTTGGAGGTCCAAATGAGAAAAGTGAGACATGAGTGTTTTAGCAAATAATGTAGAAAATTAGTTTTTGGTACTGTTCATAAAAGCATACTTTATAAGCAGAACACAAGAAACACTAACCTTGAAAGCATGACTAGTAGATTTGATCATAATGACATGAACAGAGCTGATGATCAAGTCACCTTTAAAAGGAGTAAAAAGGCAAGGCGTAGTCTGGGAAAAGATATTCGCAATACAGAGACTGGAAAGAGAGGGATGTTGCTAGGAGGAGCCATGAGAGAAGCACAGAAGGACCTGAGCAGCTGGAGAAGGGTGGTAGGCAGCTTGCGAAGCCCACCACCACCAATTCTACCAGCCGCAAGTGGGCGGGAAACAGACTTGTTCCTGAGGCACCCAATGAGGAACATGTTCTGTCAGCACCTTGACTTGGACCTTGTATGACCCTAAGCAGAGAACCCTGTTAAGTTCATGCAAATTTCCACCCTACTGAGATTGTGAGATAATAAATTTATGTTGTTTTTCATACCCTGGAATAAGGATAGCCTCTTCAGTAAATGGTGCTGGGAAAACTGGATCAAAACTTGTAAAAAACTG